>WAAG01072821.1:0-31380 GCA_013390105.1 Tichodroma muraria
AAAAAAATAGAGATTGCAATAAAGAAGTAATTTCCATTTTAATGCATGAGAGCTAATGGTGTGCTAATGATTTTCCTCATGTACAGAGGGCTTTGGTCCAAAACTCTGAATGAAACCATTCATGCTCTTGTGTGTGTTTTTCACCAGAAGATATCCATACTCCTAACCCAAGATGCTCCTGATTTCTGTTCCCGTTGCCAGCCTGTTTTCACTGCGTGTCATCCCAGTGCTGGGGAAGGCATCAGCCTGACAGCTCCCCAGGCTGGTGCTCCCCCTCTGAGTGCAGGGAAGGATGCGAGGCAGGAGGCAGCTGCTGCCCCAGAGCCTCGGCTCTGCCCTGCCCCAAAACAGCCCTGGCTTGCGAGAGAGTCGCCTGGGGACAAGGGCAGTGCTGGCTTTTGTGATGCTCCTTCTGCTGGAACTGGACCGAGGCACAGCTCATATCGTCCATCAGGCTGTGCTGACACGGCAACAGCTCCTGGTCGCTCGTGGCCTGGGCTGGGCTGCACTGGGCAACAGGCCATGAACGAAAAGCCTCTGTGAGCCATTCCCAGCTCCTCTGAGCCATTCAAGCCTCTGTAACGCAGCAAAAGAAGAGGCACTTTGTAAAATGAGGCTTCTCACGAATGACAGGGAAGCAGTCGCCCCCGCACACACCTTATTCACTCACAGCTCTGAACTGGCGTGCCTTCAAGAGCTGGGATGGGCCCAGAGCTGCTGATTCAAAGACACTTGGAATAAGAACTCAAGATTGAAAGGTTTTTGTTCCTTCCTGGCTTGTTGCTTCTTTCCTTGGCCTGCTCTGCCTGCCCATGCTGAATGTCAATCAGCAGAGCAGTAGCACCTTTGTGAAGAAGCCCCAGGTATCTTGGCAGATATATTAACAAGCAAGTGGAAAAACCCCATGGTTTCCACTACTCCAAAGAAGAAAAGGCTGGAGTAGAGTGGTGGAGCTGAATGCTGGACAGGGACTAAGGGTCAGGAATTGATGAAGCTGTACATTCTTGTTTAAACTATAGCAGACACAGAGGTGTCTTTCCCAGAAAAGATTTCTAAACGATCCTCATAGTGCATCCACAGCTGATTCTCAGAGACATTTGCATCAAATATGCCTAGAAAAATTCCCATAAGGAAACTGCTAAAATGAGTTGCTAATTGCACATGCAGAGAATCTTACGTCAAAGTAGCTGTGATCAACCCAAAGTATTTCTCAAAAAAGGCAGTTGCATTTTTATTCAAGTCTCTGCCACCTTATAATTGACAGCTATTTGATGTTCTTGGAATGAGTAACAGCTCACTTTATTACGAATTTCTTAAATCCTGCAGTTAGGACCAGCCTAAGTGAGCAAACATAGAAAACTGATTTGAATTCAAAAAATCCAAGTCTCCCTCTTTGATGGTCTGATGAAACTGGATCATCTTGATCTTTTGTTACTACTGAATAGCTGGGAATAAGTTTCTTTTGCAACCTGTCAGTTTGACAGCTCCATTTAGAACAGGAGCTGTTTTCCTGATGATTTCCATGTGAAACTCTAAGTGACTGAGCATTTTATCTTCATTTTAGAAAGCAAATGTTTTGTATTTATTATGTTTAACAGCATTTCCAAGGCCAATATAACAGGATATTCCCTACAATTGTTTAAATTATTAATATAACATTTGGATATTAGAAATAAATACAATGGTTTTAAGATAACTGGTTAAATTCTGAAGCTCCATTGATTAAAAAATAAATCCTAAAAGTTCCATTCATTTAATGAAATTCATTGCAGTTTCAAGCACCTGTAACGGGGAAGAAACTTTACCTAATTTTTTTGCAATGCCAAAACGGAAAGAACAAATGAGCACTGAGTAGCGCTAATATGGACTCTAACATTGTCTCTATTGGGATGTAACATAAAGATATTTAACCTTTTAAGGCTAAATCATGTTCAACAGTGCCTATTATACAGGCAGGGCAGGCTTCTCAGAGCAAGTATGAGAAGAGGTTTGGCTGTTCTTTGGATTTCTTCAAGCTTCCTGCAAGATCCCACTGCAACAGGGAAGTGGAGAATTGAGCAATAGACCTGGCACAGTAACCTCATTGATAAAGTAACCTCATTGATCCCTCAATTATTTCTGCTAAAAGAAAGACAAATAAGTACAGCAAAAGGAATTGGAGAAGGCAGGCCATGCTGGCTTGCGTGTGCACTGCAGAAATGAGTAGCTAAGGCAGAAATGGGATAATGTCCCTGCATGATTATCTTCAGACTACCCTGATTAGTGGCAAATAGTAGAGAGCTGGAGATCTATACAAATGTCATTAGACTGAGGGTTGTAATTTGATTTAGTGATGTGGCTAAGATGGTAGCTGGTTCCCTTGACACAGCAAAACAGATGGTGTTTTAGTAGTGGTGGTTCACCACTGTGCTAAAGAGCAAGAATCCAGCAGAAATGTGTGTCTGTGTGAGGAGGGAAGCACGGGGTTGGTGCTTACTGGCATCACTGAGTATCAAACTGGTGATTTAAACTGGCTTGGGGAGAGACAGGGCCTAAGACAAAACATCCTTCAGAACCCTGCACCAGTGCAATGGGGTTTGGTCTTTCCAGCACACAAAGTAAAGAATATTTCCTTTTCCCACTGCTCCCCTGCCTTTTTATTCTTTCATTCCCGTTCACTTTGCTTCATGTTGGATTCCCACAGGCCAGGCTGTCTCAGGCTTCTCCAAGCAGCACTTGCCAGGGAAGCTCTGCAGCAGCTTCTGCTGCACAGTTTTGTTTCAGGGGCTTGCCAGTCCCAGTCCCACTGCCTGGGCTCCAGCTGGCCCTGCCCATGCCCAGATTGCTTTTTCTGTGGATTTTTTGGGCAGTTGTCTTCCCATAAAAGGGCAATTTTTAACTCTTCTCTCAAGGGAACTGGCGAGAAATAAACTTTTTTTGGGATAATAAGAGAATGATGTTTGCAACTCCGTAAAACTTGTGGGGTTGTTTTAATAATCTTAATTTAACCTGGTGGTCTCTGTGATATAGCAGCATCATCTACATCAAGGCATTATACCAGGAGAGCCAGAAGAAATCCTGTAGGAAATTGCCCCCCTCCTTTTCCACCCTTCAGCCATTTAAGAGTGACTGAGCCCCTCTCTGATGATTGGCAGAGTCTGGATATGCCCAGTGCAGCAACCTCAATGCATTCATAAGCAAATGGATTTTTGTCGTTAAATGATAAAGTTTTAGGGATAACTGAATCTTAATATATTTATTTCCAGACATCTTCCATCCATAAAAGAACAAAACTGCAAGCCAAAAAACAAGCCACACAACACAAAAAGAGTGAGCATATAGGACAGAAGGAGATTAACTATTTGAAATCTTGGTTGTCGATTTCACATTGGCGATTAGGTTCTTTAAAGACTAATTGCAGCTGATCTCTTTTTAAGCATTTTTATGCTGCCTGTCATCAATCTACAAAGCACATGAATACTGTTTTCTGGTTTACAACCTTGATTTAGTTCTGTTTGTAAACACTGGGAAACAAATGCAGCAATGTCATGCAACTGATGAGCAAGGCCCTGGAACACAGCTCACAAGACCATATTCCCTCTCACTCGCATCCATCTTCCGAGGGACATAATGCAGTTAGTGTTCATCTTCCTTCGTGGTCGTGCTGTTCATACCAGCAGGAGCTCCCTGCAGACATATGACTGGGCAAAACATCAGTGTGCATTGGAAACACCCCCTGCCACAGAGTCCAGGCACTCTGTGTCCAGGCAGGGATGGATGGAGTGAAAATATTCTGAGATGGGAAAGAGGGGAGATGGTTCATAGGCTTTGGCACTTCCTTGGAGCCTCGGTGAAGTAAAGAGTAAATGATGTCACAGATACGCCTGAACTCCCTGACAAAGCAGGGAACCGAGTCCCCAGCGCTGAGGGATCTTCTAACACAGCTATTTCTGTGATCAGTGTGTTTTTCTACAGTATTTGTAAATTCACAGGGGAAGGAGAGGGATTATGCACAGAAGACAGTGCTGTGCTTTCTGTTTACTCTGGACGCAGAATAATACCCAGAGCTTCCTCTGAAAGCCTGCAGAGGACATGGGCTGAAAGAAAGCCTCTGAGAGGAAGTGCAGAAAAGTAAATAGGCAGCGCAGGCAGTGCTGCTGAGACACTGCAGAAGTCAGGAGGTATCAGAGTTCTGGTCTCTACCCTGAACGTAAGCCTGGGAGACAGAAATTGCCATATAATTCTTTCTGTGACATATAATTACATTCTTAACCTCTTTGTCTTTTTTTCCTTTTTTGATAAAGAGGAAATAATTCATTTCCAGGAATATAAGTGGCTTTAATTCAGTTAGATCAAGCCTCTTTCTTCCTCTTTTTCTTTCTTTTTTTTTTTTTTTTCCTGATTCAGTGCCTGACTCAGAACCATCATTCTTACTGCTTCTGTCAGACTATCCCACATTTCCCAGTGGTTTTTACTACTGCAGTTTGGAAGCACTCTTTGTTCTTATAGTCCCAGTGCCTACCAAGGCTTTTCTTTTCATGTTCTTTGACGTTTATTCCCCAGGAGCCGGATCCTTGTGTCCTTCCATGTGAGCCAAATCTCCCAATGAATTTGCAAACATGCAGGATCAGCAACTTAAGCAGTTTATTTGTTCTTCAGGGTTTTCTGTGTTTACAGGAAAAAGGACGCCTATAGGCAAACACTGCATCACCAGGTTTCATCCACACAAAAGGGAAGCTTAGAGAGGAAGGAAGGCACAGCAGTGTGGAGTTAATGATTAAAAAACAAAAACAACCTTCTCAGGGTTTTTTTTTTCTAAGAGGATGGGGGGATAGATGCAGTTACAGGACACTAAACTTAACATGTTTCTTGAAATACATCAAAAGACTCCTTCGCTGGGTTTGGCTCAGTGTCAGCAGTAATAGCTGATTCCAGTGTGTTGTCAGAATGATATAAATCCTTGGCTATATTTTTGAGACACCTTTTATCTTGGATGTCTGTACTACATTTACATTTAGGAACCTGGAATTTCTAATAGTCTGGCACCTCAGGCTGAGAACTGCCTGCTCCCATTTACTTCAGCTTTGGTGTTTGCATCAGAGAATTCTGGTCAGGCACTTTAGAAAATGTAATGTATTCAGTTTATGTCCTACATCTAAGTTGAGATCAGCATCAATGGCCAGATCCAATCTGCAGTGTTTATTCAAACAAACGGCACTGCTGACAACATGATTGCTGTGGATAAGGACTCCATCTCACAAATTTGTATATTAGAGAATCTTCAAATTTCATTTTAATACAGGTGTCCTTCTTCTGATGTCAGAAATTTTATGGCAAGTAGTCTTGGTGACAAGCCAAGGTTTGACACGATCTAACTATCTAATTTTGTGAAAATTTGTGGTGAGACAGGCCCATCAATATTTTATTCTGCAGTAGAATTAAAACCTTTTTTTGCTCTCTGTCTGCTGTGCACATATAGAACAGAGCTATTGCTATGGATCAGTGGATTTTCCAGCCAGAGAGATTATTCTGATCTCTCAGCCTGGCACTTTACAACAGTCAACCATATTCCCTGAGAAGTTTGTGCACTGGATCCTTTAACTTGCTGATATTAATTTGGATTACATGCGTGTAGTTTTATGTGCACAAACCCTCAGCTTACTGTGCATGTGAAACACCACATTTCTTCTCCAGATGTGCCAGTGACACACACTAATGGACACATGCTTTCATTTCTGACTCTGTGTGGACTCAGCTTCCTGCTATTGGATTTAAATACATTCCAGGGATATGTTTTGTTGAATTGTTCATCATTTCAATGTGATAAGAGTTTGGGGCATGTAAAACTGATTAATATGTACTTCCACAGGTGTTTTACAAAGACCTTTACCCTAATTCTGTTGGTTACTTACATCCAGCATTCTTATAATTTCTATAAAAATCAAGTAGATCTATTCACAGACATTTACCCAGTTTTGTTTTCTACACTGCTTCAATTTCAGCTGAGATCATTTCCATACGTGGCAGGCCCATTTGCACACAAAAAAGCAAAGGACAGGGGTCTGGCTGCTCAGCTGAAGTCAGAGGCCACAAGGCTCAGGTACTTCTACCTCTTACTGAGAGTGTTTTGTACACCTCTGTATTTAACCTTGAAAACAGAACATAGAGAGAGTGCCACCGCTTACAGAAGTTTATGCCACAGCAGCACTACCTTGCCAGCATTCCAATGGAAAATCACATTTTGCAAAGGCTGTTTTACCCTGCTGACATAATTGGTGTCAAGACCATCAGGGAAAGCATCAAGCAGACATGAAGTCTGCCACAAGATCTCACCTGTTTGTGCTACTGCATGTGCCTGTATCCCTGATTGCATCCCCCAGACCAGAGAGAATCATCTTTTTTATGAGAAAATTCAGATAAATCCATGCTAGAACAATGCAATGCTCTGGAACACTGAAACAGCTTGTGAATGTAAAAATCATTCCCCAGTACAAAACCAGGGCGTTGCTGCATTGTCTGCAGGAGACAGTGACGTTCAGCCCTCGGGGGATACAGCAAGGAAAAATGAATGCAGCAGGAAATCTTTCTAAACAAGAAGTTGGCCACATGCTAAGAGCCATATGCACTTTATTTCATGAAAGCTTCCCTGTATTTCTATTTCTTACTATAATTCTCTTTAAAGATGCTGCTCCTTCAGGTAAGAGTCACCTAAGCATAAGTCTCTTCCTAAAAAAAATAAAACTCACAAACCCTTGGAATGAGGAAAAATTCTTTTTTTTAATTATTATTATTATATTATATTTTACCCCTCTGGACACTAACACTGTATATAGAATTCTTACATCTTATTTTTTATTTGTTTTGGTGCCTGTTTCACAGACTGAAGAAAATTACTGTAAATCAGTTTGCATTCAAAACACCACACTTGCACCTAAAAGAACAGGATATTACACCATTAAAAATAAGATTCAGTATAATGGAAAAATTTTCTGACTGACAGCATAACACCTTTTGAGTCATAAATTCTCATTTTTAAAGGACAAAAGGGACTATCACAATCACTGTCTGAATTCCTACACAACAGAGACAATGTAATTTTAGACAATAATTCCTACGTCAGTCCTGCCTTCTGATCTGCAAGAAAAACTTCTACTTTACATATCACACCCTGCAAGTACAATACCCAGGGATTCTTCATCTCTGTCCATAACAGTTATCAAACAGATTTACAAAAATCTGATAAGCAATAGGGCAGAATCAAATCCTAGTTCTAAACAAATTTGAACACAGATGAATCAGCACATGGAAATAATGATAGGATGGGAATATCTTTTAGAGACACCATCTTTTACAGGCTAAGCACAGGGTAAAATCAAACTGTTTTATACTTCACAAAGTTCCTGTAATTGGATCTTGCAAAATGGCTAAATACGGTAATGGATCTGTTGCTTCATTAGCACACTCTGACATCCTGCAGCAGCAGCACATCCATCAAGCTCCTCATTCCCTCTGGGGAAGGCTCCTGCAAGGGGCTGGCACAGACCTGAGCCAGGCTCTGCGGGACGAGCAGACTTGTGGGTTTTGCTGTGCACTGGCTGCAAACCAGGGAGGCTGGGGCCAGGGTGCCAAATTTGGAGGGAGAGCAGGTTGTTCTTGCTGCTAAGGGGATCAGTGATAGTTACAAGTGATTTCTGATGATTTTGAATCACCGTGAAGCCGATGTGGGCAACTACGAAGGGGTGAGTCAAAGATTATACTTTGGCCAAGGGAGCTTCAGGCCAATTTGTAACTTGTAATGAGAATCTCTGGTATTTGTCTGGGAGAGTCACAGCTTTGTATTTCTACCCCTGCCTGCCTTTATATAGTAAGTTAAGAAGTGTAAAAAACATTGTTAGGAGTATCTCAGGTTAGAAGATCTCCTAAGAGCACTGATAATCCTAGTTGAACATTTCTGTCCATAGCCTAATTAGTGTAAAAAAGTCCATATGAGATTTTTGAAGGTTGTGAGACACCCAGCCCTGTGTTAATCTTAACTTTCATCTTATACTGCTTCTGTATTTATATGTGTTTTCTTTTATTTAGATCAACTTTAATTTGGAACAGTTTAATATCTGAAACACCTTATTAATACTACAGAAACATTAAGTAGAAGTTTGCATTACAAAACTGGAAGTTCAAACCTGAAAATGTGACCTCTGTCTTCAAGCCTGTCTTAGCTCATAAATCTGTAACCAAGGCCTAAAGGTTGTAACATTTATGCCAAATAGCCCCAAAACACAGGATGAGCAGGATACTTTCCTGAACTTGGAGACTGGAGGCACCATCTATGCCCGCCTGTAGGTTTTACTGTGCATTATTTCTTAACCTTGAGCACTCCATTTCGCAAAATCAGTATTGCTTTGCGTTTTATCTTTTGAAAGAACTGTGATTATACTGGCAGTGACACTGACACGGTTCTCATGAATCCCATAGTTACATTAAGGACTGCAAAACACAGATCACTCAGATCAGATAACCTAAACAGTGGGAAAAAAAACATAAAAAGCTCACTTACCATGACAGTTCTGGAATTGCACCAGGGATGAACTTGTCTCTGTGGGCTCTCCCAGCTCACGAATCCTACAGCATCACCCGCACCAGGGTGATGCCCAAGGTTGTTGCCCTTGCATTTAAACAGAAAGCCCCTCAGCTGAGCTCTAGCTCTTTGCCTCCCCATCCACTGGTGGTTTAAGCAGACACTCGATTTTTCTGTTCCGTGTTTGCCTGTAACTATTCTTAGCAGCTAATAACTGCCACCCTCGGGACCGTGATGTCAGCACACTCCGCACTTACGGAGCTCTCCCGAGTCAAACCCAGAGCTCAGCATGGTGAGCTGGCTCCTTAGGCAGAGCAAGGGACTGACTCCACCACAGCCCAGCTCAAACGCGCTAAACAGGAGGAAGTTCTTCTCAATTAAAGAAATCTCTTTCTCTCGTAAGTAATCTGCAGTCAAGATTTGAAAAACAGTATTTGTTTTTTGAGGCCGCTGAGTACTTTTTGCAGTACTAATAGAGGCACAACCTTACTGGCCGTCCTCTTGTCAGTGTCACATGTAAAAGTTTTGTGCACTTTTGGAATTAACACCAGCCTGCTATCCACATCACAAAAAAAGCCACTGAACAGGCAACAAATGGCAGCTTTGTTAGTGATCTCAGCAGAGAGGCTACAGTGATCATGGACACTGAACCTTTCCACTCACCAGTATTTGCTCCGAGTGTATTTAATGATTCATCACCCTAAAAACCTCCATTTGGTTGGGTACAAGAGCCATTTCTAATTTCCCTTCAAAAGATGAAGCTCTATTCTCTTGCTCATCCTATAGCTCTTCATCACACCTCTCACAGTTTAAGTTAGTTTTTCTGAAAATAGCTACACCCAACTGTAGAAATACTCTAGAGAAGTTAACACTCCTTGTAAGATGGTACCAATGTATCTTTCAAATTGTTAAAAACCTCTCACCTTCCAGGACTGCATTATGTTTTCTATAAACATAATGTGTTATATCAGTTATATCCCAATGTGTTATCATGCTCATCCTTCCACTGATAAGTGCACTCAGGTTTGTTTCCACCTCTGCTACTTCCAGTTCACAAAGCCCCAGGTTACAGGTGAGGTTATTACTGAATCCAGAGTATCTGGTTTATACAGTATGAGACTTGTTTATGTGACATCACCAGCAAGCTGGTAAAAAAGTTAGCCTAATCCTTTTTGAACATCAACTCAGTCTTCCTCAGCATTGGCCATTCCTCCCAGTGTGCCCTACCTAGGAATTTCACCTCACTACACCAGTAAATATATTAAATAGACCGGGTCCCAAGACTAACCCCAGAGAAACACCACTAGCAACATTTCTCCAGCCTTGCTACTTTCTTCGGAATAGAACTTTAGCCAGCTCACAGTTCTTGTGTTCACCACCTTCACTTCCAAATTCAAGAACAACTTCCTATGGGGTATCAGCTGGTGGAAAAGTGGAGGAAGCTCACCCTGGATTATGTTTTCCCAGGTGCAAGAGTGTACATTTTTCCTTGTTGAACTTCATAAGGAAGGAACAGTGGTTTCTCAACTGTGGGGCGAGTGCCCTCGACCGTGTGAGACCCAGAGCAGTCCCTGGGCTGGGGCCCCATGAGCAGAGCCCTGCTCTGCAAAGTGCCCCCTCGACCCTGTGCACAGCATTCCCAGTCACTCGTGCTCCCAGCACAGCTGCAATCTCCCAAGGATGCTCACCAGAGCTCTCTGCTCTTCCTTGGATTTCCCTGGCTCCGGGATCCCCCCTCGCACCGTGACCCAGTGCTCAGGCACAGGAGGTGCCCCTGCCACAGCTGCCTCAAAAACTGAGTATTTACACTGCCAACCGGATTTTAAATATTGCACACACTTCCTGGTGACATTATCAGCTGAATTTGATTTCCTCTGTAAAAAGGGCCACTTAATAGGAGGAGGAAGTTTCTTCTTACTGCTTTATTTAGGGATGGTGAGTGCTGATGCAAGATCTGGTGATGAATGTCAGCCAATGTCAGCTTTCTTGTACCATGAAACATATTATTGTCATTGTTCCCCTGCTTCATCTGGTCTAAAAATAGCTTCCTATTACTATTATGTTACACCAGATCAGGCATTTTATGGACATATATACAGGAAAAAAGCATGTGCTTATATTTTTAATTCCTAGTTGCAGCACTAAGTAAAACATACAGTGAATATCAGGATCAAATCATAGCATCTGTCTGTTAGGATTTGTTGGTATAGAGCTGTCACCCACACGGCTCCTTGTCTGGTATTAAACAAGACAAGTGCAACAGAGAAACATGACAAGTGTTAATAGTGCTGCAAGTCAGCTGCAATGAACCTCCAAAGCTAGGCCCTGGATGCAAAATTTTCAGCAATTAAATTGAAAATTGTATTTTTAACAATAAATTAAAAAAATTCTTTTTTGAGCTAAGAAAACCTGTATGTTTTAATGAAAAGCCAAATTTTACATATCTTCCTTTCCAAGTAAATACTGCTTTCTTATTAAATTAGATATGGCACAAAAATTATTGCTCTTGGTTTGGTTATGAGCCCTGCTCTGTTTTTCAGAGATGTTATTGAACTAAATAACACAAGTTATGATTTTGCCAGGGACTCTTATGAAAGTTAACCCTGATTAGAGAAATAACTTCCCATGTCTAGGTAGGAACATAGAGGAGAGTCTCTGACTTGGTTAGAAGTGCAATGCACAGACCTAAGATCAACTCTGTCCTTCAGACAAATGATTCAGCCTCCACACACGAGATTTGTGCATCTTATGAAGAGCAGAAAGAGAAGCCTGAGGGGAAAAGGGAAGTCTCCCAAGGCAAGAATATTATCAGTTCGGGTACAAAGTTGCCTTTGCACTGTCCCTGCATGGGCTGTGCTTAACACCAACCCAGGGGCTTAGGGCAGGCACTTTACCCAGGTTTCCCACAAAATCACTGAAGGGTGTCCGGCTCCTCCAGAGGCACTTCAGAGCAGAAGCCATACTTGTGGACTCTGAATTACTTTCTGAAATAACATCCTCTGTATTTAATCTTTCAATAGCCCAGGAAAAATTGCCTTCCTCATTTAGGCACCTGTGCTAGGCATGACAGGTCAGGCAATAAGAATTGCCTTACACATCTCTACCTGTGCCTCTGCACCCCATTTCTCGTACTATCACAAATTTGGCTGAAGCTAAAGTAGCAGATTTTATCAGAGCAGTAACTGGTTCAACCACACTCTTCCTGCTCTGATACTTCTGGTTGTTTGCATGCCTAAACAGCATCTCAGTCTTTGATCCCCTCTTGAGAGCATGCGCTCTTAAATTTGACTATTTTTAGTTCCTCGTCTGTGACCATCTCTTCCAAGATGAAAGAGCATGGGATGACGATGGCTACGTATGTTTGTGGACTGCCTTCATCCTGATATAAGGTGGAAATCCTTATACAGGAATAGCATATTGCATTTTATAGACACATAGTGACTGTTCATCTCCTGTACTTCACCTGAATATCAATTTCTTTACTTCTTGTAATTTGCCACACTTCTATAAAATCATTCCCTGTTTCTGAGAAGACAGAACACTGATTAATAAAAACTCCAGTCTACTGCTTGTCATTCCTGCTGTGATTTGTGGGCATAGAACACATAGAACATTGATACATTTTCCTGTAACAAGTGACACAGAAGAGCAGCTTAAACTTTTTGAACAGAAAAATTATAATAAAATTCTTATGAAAGACTAAGTACATTATGCATGTGATCGACCTTCATTATAAAACACATTGAGATCTGTGGATGAAAATTACTAAATAAAAACTAATTTTTATCATTTAGGTTGGAAAAGATCTCTAAGATCATTGAGTCCCACCTTTAACTTACCACTGCCAAGTCCACCACTAAGCCATGTCCCCAGGTGCCACATCTACACATCTTCTAAATACCTCTGGGGGTAGTGACTCATCCACTGCCCTGGGCACCTGTGACAGGAGTTGACAATCCTTTCCATGAAGAAACTCTTCCTGATATTCAGTTTAAACCCCTCCTGGTGCAACTTGAGGCCATTTCCTCTTTTATTATCACTTATTATTTGGGAGAAGAGACCAACACCCACTTCACTACAACCCCCTTTTATGTCACTGAGTACTTTAGTGCTGCTCTGTTACAAATCTGAGCTTTACTTGAAACTCACCTCATCATCTGTGTGTTACCTTATTTCTCCAAAGAAATTTGCTATTTAAGAGTCTGAATGCCTGAAAATAGAATTACTATTTGACCTCACACCAGTTGTTTTCCTCTGTACTACAAACTGAATGAAAACAAAGCAGATACAAACGGACAGTTTTATAGTGAAGCTGATTAGATTTTATAAAGCCATTCAGAAATTTATTTTGAGTATACCCCGTATTTCTGTAAGACCAAAAATACTGCCCTCAATTCTGTAAGATTTCAGCTTTTTCTTGACACCCTCCCTGCTCCTTTTGGGTGGTTTTAGTCTTTTTTTAAACTTCTTTAACAGGCAAACTGAATCCTGCCTCTTGACAGCATACCAACATACCTAAAACAAGAAAGCATACGTGCTGAATGCCTCTTTTGCTACAAGCTTCAGATCAAGTCTTTGACGAGAAAAACACTTTCTCTTTTGAAGGCTGAAAGACGTCAGCAAACACTGCTGCAACATATCTGCTTTACTATAAAGAAAAGCCTCTTTAAGAAAGGGCTATGAATTCACATTCCCAATCCAAACTGTGCGTCACAGCCTGAATTTCCTGGTCTGATAGCACCACTAAAATGCCTCCCAGAGACTACATTCAGCCTTAATTCAGGTTTGTGTGGCCAGCAGCGAATTAAGGAAACCCCAGAGTAGAGTCTAATGGCTCTAACAGCTTCTGTGCTAACTCCCATATTAGCACAAAGAACGTAGCCAGGGAAAGAAGCATTCCTCAAAAACAAATGTTTCAGAAGAAGATGAAAGAATCCCTATCCAAAGTAGGCAATTCAGAAGTAGTCCAGCCTCTAAATTATATTCCCTTTTAGCCTCCATTGAACATTAATGATTCTAACTCTACATTTCTAACTTGTTTTGTGATGTTCTTTCTACATTACATCACACTACCCCGTGTATAAAAACAATGGAATGAAAGCCTCTAATTTTAGCTGTCATAAGTTAAAGAATAAATGGCAGCAGAAGCTTTCACATATAATTGCAGGATTTTAGGTGACTACAGAAAAAGTTCTCTTTTCTGTACATGCACAAACGCTCAACCCTTCAAGCAAAATTTCAGGAACTGTACGAAGTTGTGTTTGCTCAGGAGTTAATGGTGAAGGTGTCACTATGCTCAGAAATAGAGCCAACTTTCCCATGTCACATTCAGCTTATTAATAACCCCATTATTTCTGTCGCAATGGCACATGTCTCTCCACTCCTTGTTATTGTTATGCAACTGGAAGAGCTTTCAGAATCTCTTCTGGCTGAGCTTGAACAGGTAAACTGTAAAATCCAGCTTGAATCGAGCTTTATGCTGAAATGCTACTGCAATTCACCCCATGAATGCTGAGTGACATAGAGTATGCAATTATGCAAGAAGAGTGTTTGCAACAAGCCATCTTGGAAGTACTTCCATTTGTGAGAGGATTTTTTCATATTCTGAATCTGAATATATTAAAAAGCCTGTAATCACTTAATAGAGTCAAATCTGCAATTCTTAATTCTGAATAACTTCTATAACGAAATGAGCTTCTCAATTCTTGTGATTAACTTGCAAACAAAGCCAAATACAAGAAGCTGGCTCAGAAAAATCAATGCAGGAAATCACTGCCAGATTTCTCATAAATATTTCTGCCTTAGAAACCACTGGAATTTACACTCTCTTTATCACACATTGTATAGGACTATATGTAATTACAGCACTTCCTACACAAAATAATACAGATCTGGGTAAGATCTTGCATAAATGGATATGAAAATTCTATGCAACCTCCTGGCAAAGTGCCAAAGTGGCCCTTATGCTTAGAAAACACTGCATTGATCTCATCTGCTCTCTGTGTTTACACGTGAATGCCAATATTGCCACAAAACTGCTTTGTTTAGATGTGCATTTTCATGACCTTGAAGCTCAGGATAATGTATTTCTTATTCTATTCAGCATCATCACACAAGGGTATCTACAATCATTATAAAAAATCTCCAGTCGGAGAAGTGGGGAAAAAAAACAGGGACTTGGACTGCTCAGTTTCTAAATTAAGCTACATCTGAAGTTAAAAATAGACCTTCCAACTGAAGATGCTATGCTGCCTGAATTTAAATAGCCTGCTTCTTTCCCTGACAGATAACATTTATTGTGTTCTCTGCTGCTGTAAAAAAAAAAGCCTTCTATAAGGAGGCTACCTTTATTTTTATGTCCAATTTCACTTCACCTACTTTGACAGAATTCAAGAAAGTCAGTGTTCTCCCTGGGAATTGTATCAATTTTGCCACAGATACATTTCTCCAGTTTTGCTAAAACAGACCTAAAACTATGCATGTTATATGTGTGTGACTTTTTCTAGCTCTTCATGCAGATTTTTCTGGGAAGATCTGTCGTAAGAGTATTGTCTGAAATGCAATCAGATTTCTACCATATGTCCTAAAACTGCTTGTGCCATCTTTTAATTTACTTACATATACAAGCACACACACATACATATAAATATATATATATATATATGTTTCATTGCTGTTTCTGGATAAAAAGAAGTATGAAATGCAATTGCACACAGTATATGTGAAATGATTTACTCACCACTTTTCCAAAAAGCACTGAATGAAAAGGAGAAGCTGTATCCCTTTTCTCTCCAGGTCTAACACAGAGCCAGCTTAAGGATTTCTATATTATCCATATTCCTACTGTAGTCAGAGGCTGAGAGGTCATAAATAAGCTACACAGGGCCTGCTTGTGCTACTCACATAGCAACTCCAACATGGGTTTATAGCACATGTACATTAGAAAGGTAAAAATTCTTTCAAGCCAGCCTCACCCTTCTCACCAGTTTGAGTTGGTTCTTTTTGTCAGAATTTCTGGTGCTCCAGTCTGCATAGTTTTAAATTCTAGTCCCTGTATTCATACTCACCCCTGGGAAACTGTTAATTTTCCTTAATATTCATTCTAAATTTACTGTGCCTTAATTTCAGTGTTTTATGAGATTAAAATTGATCAGATTCACTTTTACCTTTTAGGCAAGAAAATAAGAAAGGTGCGTGTCTAACGTTCACTTCTAATGTCGAATCTTGCTGTATTGAGACAATTCTGCTTTCCCCCTCTTTGTTAAATTGCAGATTTTATATAAGCATTCCCAAAGGTATAGCACAGAGAGGCTCAGGAATAAGTAAATGAAAGATGAGATGGATATAAATACTCCTCTTACCCCCAAGCAAGACTTTCACATTAGTCACTTTGTGGACTAAAAGCCTGAAAGGTCCCCAAAAGCTTTATAAGCATCAATAATATTTGCAGTGATGTAAGCCAGAGGCAACGATGTAAATTCTGCAGTCCCTAATTGAATAAAACACCCATCGAAGTCAATAGGAATTGCAGTCAATTAAGCTGTAAATATTTCAGGTCCTGAGCTTTTTACATAATGCTACTACGTGGCATCTATGAGTACTTTCATCTGTCCTGGGCAGTGTTTGCTCAGAAGCTTCTGTGAAAGCAGACAGGGCTGGAGCAGGCACACAAAGGTCAGGTGCGGAGTGTCAGTCACCAACTCCCACCGCGTTCTGGCAGGGTGCCTGGTCACTCACTCACCCAGGTGAAAACGTGAGGCTGCTTTCACATGAAGGCCTCAGTCAGCAAGGGCAGTTGCATGGATGGGGGCCAAATTTGGCTCAAATTTTAGGTAAAATGGTAAATAAAATTAAATCCTCATGAAATTTACTGTGCGTGTGCAGAGCCCAACGGAGGAATGCAATTTCTCTGAACAAGTGAACCCAAGCTGCAGTTCAAGCTGTTAATTACTTACTAGTAAATGGGTAGGTGCGTGGCAGAGTCCTGTCACGCACAGAACAGTTTATATTGTCCTCTCCTGGTACACCCTAACTCTGCTCTATCCCCAGCTGTGAGAAATGAGAGCCACACGTGCTGCCCCTGAGGAATGGCAGAGGAAGGAGGGTTTGTGTGCAGCCCAGGCACTGAGGATGGTTCAGGATCACTCCTGCTGCTGGAAGACGGGGCCGTGGCTGCCAGAAACCATTCACATTGCGCTGTCAGGAGCTTCACAAAAGCATACAATAATGCATGTAATGAGTCTCCAGAATCACATTTGTGAGGCCTGCAGAATGTTTCTCTTTCCCAATGTGAATTACTGAGTCATCCTGTTCATGTGAGACAGACTGAATTCTCTTCCCAAAGAGCTCATTTGAATCACTGTTACCACCAGATAACAGATGTTGCTCTCCAGGAAAGTTTTTCATACAAGCTCTTATAATCATGGGGATTATTTCAACTTGACCTTGTAACTACAAGAGAAAACAGGATGAACTGGGGAGTCTCAGAGGGCTGTGTGCTGCAGTACTTTGCATATCTAAGTAACTAGGCCTTGAACAACACGGCTACTCAAAAAACTACACAAAGAATAACAGGAACACCCATAGTCTTGTAAGGTAAATACAGCTAATCCCCAGTTTACACAGGGAAAGAAACAAGCCCTGAAGCGTTTAATGGACTTGTCTGGCATCACACAGCAACTACGTAACAATGCACCAACAAGTGATGTAATGTTCAAAAGCATCTCTCTTTGAAACTTAGAGCCTATGGATGTGCAATGAAACTCAAGTTAAATACTTTGAAAATAGGACTAAAATTATAAATTGGAAGCTTTTAGTGAAGTGCTCTAAAATGCCCATCCTCTATCAACCACTTCTGTTTTAAACCACAAGACATTTTCTCTCTAATTACTTGCCCAAAGTGAACCTTACCACACACTTTAAAAGAGACATTGGAAATGCTGTAACACTTTCCAAATTTCAGCCTTTCCTAACTATGCATATTGCTGGTCAAGCAGCAGTAACTTTCCTTCTACATGGCTTTGTTGTGTTCCTGAATTGCAGCTGTGGATGATAAAGCACATTTTCACCACATCTTTTTTCATCACATCTCTTTTCAAAAATGCCAGTAACTGACGGTTTAAAACCAAACATTTACGTTGCAACTATTCTGTGCCTTCTGGGGCCATTTTAACTAAGTTCATGCAATTAACTTATTCTCTAATGTTCTGAATACACACACATCATGATTTCACACCAGAGTTTTGGAGTTACATCACCAGATCCCAAAAGTAACAGAGCTATGCTTACTCATAGCAGTGGACAGTCAGCCCCAGGTAATGAAATAACAGCCTGGATTTCAAACAGTGACAACAAAATACAAAACTATAAGGCTTTGGCTTGATAGAAATGAATTAGTAAATTTTTCATCTGATGGTCTCATTAATCACTGCAGTCACAAATTAAAACTCACAGTATTCCTGTGAGATATAGATCCAGAGAGATACTGTTCATTAAAAAAACCTACAAACCAACCAACCAAAAAAGTAATCTACGCCAGATCATGGATAGGTGATGTCTAGCAGATAACATAATCCATCAGGTCAGGAGAACTGACCTCCGACAGCAAAGGCCACAGTCCAGGCTGAGCTGTCCAGTGCAGGGATAGCACTAATCCTGTTATCAATAGTGATTTGCTTTGTCATACACTATGCTTAGAAACTATTGTTCACTCGATGATTGTTCACCTTCATTTATTTTTTGCCTTCTGTTTCTCAAGGGACGAGCAGTTTGGGCTACTGAATGTTTTTAGACATTCTTGAACTTATCCAGCCTGTCTCACTCTCTCCTGGAGAGACTTCTCCTTTTGGCTTCTCTTTTGCCATCCTGACATGTCCCCCCTTTCATGAGCATCTCCTTGTTTTTCAGCCTGTGCCATACTTTCCCATCCTGGTCTGAAGCCTGACTTTTTGTCAGTGTATCAGTTTGTGCTGTTAATTATTCCTCTCCTCAGGCCACAGATACTTTGCCCTAATTATTGCCAGTTATACTGCGAACAATTCACAGTGCAGGCTCATTCCCTTTTCCTCCTTGCAGCTTTCCTCTCTCTGTCCCACTGTCTGGAAATAAATGCTGTTCTCTCCACAATACAGCTAATGGAGCATTTTCAAGTTGGAAAGAGATGGTGAAGCAGATAGACAGAGAAAAGGTGGACAGAAAGATAAAGGCTTGTTACCCACCATCTTCTCCAGAAAGGTTTACCTATGAATCTCTCATTTGAAAACCTACTTCCCTAATTACCTGCCTTATCCAAATGTCATCATGTTATTTCTCTGTCAAAAGACACCACATGGTGTCTTTTTTTTGCACATATGTATATACAAAACTATACATTTTGAGGTTACAAAACTATCATTTTGAGGTTCTGATTCCCTGATTACTATAAATAGTGGAATCATATGGAATGCTGATAAGCATTAGATAACAATAAATTTTCTCTGAGTTTACTGATTTTTTTCCTCAACAGTGCAAGCATTTAATGTTATCCATATCCTAAACTGCTTAAAAGTGATACCCAGCATGCAGATGGGTAAAAAACAGTAACGATTTTTAGAGAGGGGAAACTTTCTGAAATATTTTCTCAACAGCCTGATGAAAAGATCATTTTCATCTTAGACTTTTAAAATTGTCACTCTGAATTCTCTCTCTCACATATACACATCCAGACTCACTGCTGCAGTCCAGTTGTTTTGATAATGCAAAGCTATCATAAACAAATCTGAATACATAGCAAATCTAAAATTTAGCAATTGGAATTTACCATGCTGAATTAAGTGCCCAAATATATTTTTCTACTGCGGAAAAGTATGAGCCAAAATTACACTCTGTATATATTTGCAGTAAGCAGAAAATAGAGTAAAATAAATATATGCTTTATTCTGGTTTGTATATATCGTACCCATCAGGACAGGTGAGATTGCCAGGATGTGAAGCATGTGTGTAGGTGCACATATATTAAGCAGCAAACAGTAATTCTGATGAGACAACTACTAATTTGAACTTTGATATATTGGCAATTCTACAGACAAACAATACAACCACCTCACCAATTGTCCCTCCCTCCCAGGAAGCCATCACACAAACAAGGAACTGTGCCAGATTAATTCTAAGTGGGGTCATTTAAAACATCAGCAACAAAATCCAAATTGAACCATCCCAAACCAACCATTTCAGTCACACCCTTCATAATCCAGATTACATGTAAATACTACATAGAAACTTCTGAGGTCATTGAGGACATCTGAATTTTTTGCCTCCTTTCTCATGTACTATTTAGATGCCCTCTCATGAAAAAGAACAAAATCTGGGCCCACTCTGTGAGACAATGACCAACAACAACTAACACTACTGATCCCAGTGCCAGAAAAAAGGTTAGTAGCCTGAAGGCTCTATTTTCTCATTGTCCATAGGTGAGGAAAGGGTCACCTGTGAGCCTGCAAGTGGCTATTCAACAGACATTTAAAAATAACAGGAGTCCAACATCTCCAGCATCCTATGGGTGAGGACTCCTTTCTGGATTTTCAGTTCCCAGCTGATGTGGCCTAACAGATACATACAGCACAATGAAGAGTATTCAGAACTTCCCATTTGCCTGAGAGGCAACCACACTTCATGCTCTGAAATCTGCATTACAGCCCTCTGTGGGTTTCTTATTTTTGATTAATTCTTCCTGAAAATATTAATTCTTCTCGAAAATATTTTGGGGATGAGTGGATGTATGTGGCGATTGCAGCACTGAGAGAGGCAGTGGGGGTCATAATTACAAAGAGAATAAAATCCTGCCCTCCTGTATATGCAGCACTACTAAGATTTCATTGTTCTCATTAGACAAAACCTCTCCAATTTCAAGGTCAGCTACATGTATAGCAACAGCAACTACAACAACAACAACAAAATATAGTAATGATGCTCAGTGCTTTGAATAAATTCAGACAGGACAGTTACTAAAATCGAAAAATCCTCACTTACCTCAACAGTTACAAGCTGTTATTTCATACTCCGTAAACTTTCCCTCCCTGCTAACTAAACAAAAGTTCTGCAATCTCGATGCTAGAACAGCTCTCAAATACATACTGCAGAATACCAAAAAAGAGAAAGCCTATGTTGTCCTTACTAGCAGGCATCTCTCCAGGGATGATTGGTCATTACCCTGGCAACCCTCACAAATGGTAAATGACGTAAAGAGAGTGGGAAAAAAAAGCCACTGAGAGCAGAAAGCACTATATGCATTATAGATAGTTCTGGGAATCCATGCTCACATATGCATTAAATGGCTTCAGAGGAGCACAGGGACCTTCCATTTTGCAGAGCTGCCTGCTGAGGTGAATAAGAAACTTTCTAATTTTTTTCTTAATCAAAACATTGGGAGCATCTCTAAATATTTAATTGAAGCAAACTGGGGGTTGATTATTTTAATAATTCAGACACGGGGTTCATTCTCTCTTTTTTCCCAATTCTGTTAAAATTTCCCTTTAAAATAGCTCACAGACATATTCAGACAGGGCGGATGTATTTTTCATTATTCCTTTTCACCTTATTTGTTGCTATATAAAGTTACCTATTATTATATTTATTCCCTTTATGTCTCATACCCTCATTTTCCCCTAACAATTCATTTATACAAATTGTACGAGAGTTCCCATGTTTATGTCATTAAAAACATTAGTAGTTGTATTTAGTGTTACTGATAATTATGCCTAAAGAAGATGTAGCTCTAGCCAAACACCAGGGGACAAAATAAAAAGCATTTTGCTATTTTTGCACAGAATGATCACAGTGAATTTGATCATACTATACTGTAATCATACTATCATACTATCTTTGACCTGTCTGTCATGAAGCAAAATGAATTTGGGTGTGGTTACTTCTCCCACAATTAGATTTTAAGAAGTACAAGTAAGATAAAAAGGAAATCTGCTTTGAGATTGTTTAGCATCTGCACCACTCTACAATTCAGTAAAACTGAAAGAATTCTGGGTACAAAACCCAAGAAAAGCATCTTCCACCCCTGCTTGCATGTGTTACCAATTACAATCCAAGATCAGGCATCCTTCTGCTCTTCTTTAGACCTCCTTGCTCTTCTTTAGACCTCAGAATTTCTGGATTCCTTAATGTGCAAAAAAACAACTTTCCAAGAGCATACTGGAGAGCATTATCACTCAGATCATTTTATAATCTAAAGGAAAAGGCACAATTCTCTGAAATAAGAACTGAAGAAGTAAGTGAGGTGAGGTGGCTGCTCTAACCACTTAGCTATTATTTAAAAGTTGGATGGAAATGGCTCTACCATGACAACTGAGTTTCCTGTTGAACTGATGAAAACATGTTAGATGTATTTGAACTCTGCCCCACTCCAAACCTGAACTGAAATGGAAGTAACCGGCAGCTTCCACGAGGATATTTCTGTCCCTGGCTGCCTAAATTCAATTAGTTACAGCTTTATGGAGTAAAGGTTAGCACTCACTGAAATTCAGATTTCTATTATTTTCCAAATCTACTACTCCATTGCAATCAGGAGGAAGGTGTTACACTTGTATCATGACAATTTTCCAAAAAGCCTGAATGAAGCATTGGTAATGACTGACTTTTATGACCAAAAAAAGTAATGAACAGAAAGGATACTCCATAATGCTCCATTAGGTGCGTTTTATTTATTTGCTGAGGACAACTCATTTTTAATTATTTAAACTCTGGCAACATCATACTAGCAAATGTTCTGCTGGGTTGTAATTGACAAATATCTTGGTCTGAGCAAAGCAAAATCTCAGTACAACATTACCTCTAATATTACATCTTTTTCCTGACAGGAGGACAAGGATTACTTTGTGTTTAGAAACCACAGAAAGCAAAGTTTAGCCATTTGTGTATGGCCAATGAAAGCTCTGTGTTCTCATAAATCTTCTCCCTGATGGTTCAAATCTAAGCTTCATGTTTTTTTTACAATTACTCTCTGCAGAAATTTAGATTCAACTACAAACTTTCCACCAATCTTCCACTCATTACCAAAACCAAACAAAGCCGCTACCGCTGGTGTTCCTGAAGTTGCTTTTCTATGAACAAATGTGGTCTGTCATGGAAATATTTTGTATGAAATGTTAGTTAGTAGGTGTAAGACCAAAAGTACTGAAATATACAAAAGTTTTGTGTGTTTTTGAGACACAGATTGCACAGAGATTTCTGCGCTTTGTGGTCTTAACAAAACCTTCATATTTTCAGATCATATCCAGGCCTGTCAACTTGCCTTTGTCTAAGCATGTGAGATTGACTCATGTGAATGTTCTGGGCAGCACAACAGGGACAAATACAGTCAGTGAGTGGGGAGATGGGGAAGACACTGGTACAAAGCTGCAGTCAGGAAACAAAGTTTCTAATAGAGTCTTAGGAAGAGGCACAAAGGAAAATAGGGTTGCCAGTCCTTAAAGGACCATTTCTATACATTGGTATAATTTGCCAACACATTAGCAAATTAAATTAAAAATTCATCAGTATGTTAAAAAACACTGGAGACAGGAATCACTCAATAAGTAAATTATTATGGATTTTAAGTGATTCATCACAGAAAAGGATCAGCTCACCCAAGTGAGTGGTAATTAAAAGTTTTCAGCATTTTTCTGGCTCAGCCATTTAAATGCTTGTGAAACACATCCTGTTGCAGAATCCATTCACATAACTACGTCTGTAGTGACCTGGTGTAAAGGACAATCATGCCATCTCCACACTTTCCAAATTCTATCTTTTCTCTTTGGCGTGCCTACTCCAATCTGGTTTTCAGCTAGAAAAAAATGAGCTCAGGTTTTAGCAGGCCCAATGTCCTTTTATGCCACAGAGTTACAGAAAAGATCCCAAACCTATCAGAACATATTATCTCTCCAAAAGCCCTTACACTGTCACGTCATATAAACATCAAAGGGGACAATGATGATTTTTGTTTCCCAGGCTATGGATATGATTCTGAACAACACCCTGTTGAGTAAGGACAATATATTCTTTTTTCCTTCTCTGTCCTTCTAGAGGAAGGACAGACGTGTGCCTCACCAGATGATGCCAAACCCATTATTAGTGTCCTTGCACTTCTCCATTAGCAATATTGCAGCAAGACCAGCTGATGTCAAGGGTGTTCATGCTGAAAGATAACAACATTCCTTAGGAGGAGAAATTACAGCCTTTTAGCATTCTCTGACTTTCCTACAATTTAGCTTTATCTGGAAACATTATTACAGTGAAATTCAGCGAGATAAACTAAGGAATACAAAGTACTAACTTTCAGAAAATGCAAACATCAGAACCGGAACACACTGCTGTAAAGCAGTATCCTTTACTACCTCATTTTAAGCAAATCCATAGACACAGTCTGCATTTTAACACAGATGCATCCAACACAGGAATTCATTCTCTGACTCCATACTTTTCCCGGTTCCTGCATTTGTCATCCACCACCTTAGCGACCCAGACCTGCCTCTGCTGACCCCATAAACCCTGTGCTAAAATACTCCAGTGGGTGACAATTACTGTAATGGGGAATGCTGGGCCAGGAACACTGGGGCAGTTCTGACCACAGGGGACAACAGCAAGTCCAGTCATTCCAGCTCACAACAGGGGGCAAGGTCACATGTGCAGGTGACACCTGCAGAGTCTTTGCTGACTCACTCTCAGGGCTGCTGGTTCACATTGACCATCAGCCACCCAGACAACCAAACCACAATCCCGAGAGGTGCTGCAGCCTCGGGATCCTCACAGCTTGCACTACAACCCGTAGTAAGCAGCGGATTTGAGGTGCCCAGGGCTGTGCTGTGCTGGCACTGGTGAGCCTGAAAGCACTCGCACACACACAGAGACCGTGTCTGCAGCTTTGATTAAGGCAGATCTAAACAAGCCACTGAAAATAAGCAGCTTCTGGGAAATACAGCTTAAAAGGCCTGGCTTCCTCCAGTTGTGTTTCATGTTTAGATTCTGTTGTGTGTCTCAAAAAGGCAAAAATTTCTGATCAAAGCTTTTACTAGGATAAAGATACCCATGCAATCTGTGCTCTACATGGATGATTTGTTGCCAGCTATATAATGCAGCTTATGCTGCAACCTTATCATTTGTGGAAGCAACCAAAAAGGTAGCATGAGACCAGCATAAGAACACTGGCTTAAAAATACCTGAGACTTGTTTACATCAGTTCTCCCAACCATAAGTACCCCACAGTGCTAGACAGTTTTCTATCTCTATTTTTCTTGATTGCTCAAAGAAATCAAACTATTAATTAAATACAAAAGACCGAGATTTTCATGGAGTGGTGTTCTTATATGCTGTTTATGCCCTGTGAGAAAGAACATCCCTGACCACTCACCTAGCCAGGATTCTCTATGCCACACCTAATTCTCATATATAGGAGTAAATAATGAAGACTACCCACACATGTAAGCTGATGTATCAGGACTCAAGGAAAATCCATCATCAGCAGATCTGATCAGGTTCTTCACTGTACCACATCTTATTCTGGTAATATTTGGAAACACTCACTCCTCTCCATTTCACTTGCAAGGAATATGTCTTGGGCCTGATGCACACAATTTTGCTGTACTGAAATAAAAGACACTGTGTCAGTGTGGTGAGAGAGAAGAATCAGTCTCCTAGATAACCACATAAGCAGAAGAAAAAGGGATTACAAATGTGCATGTGATATAAAAGTCATAATTCTTGCATTAGTTATTAAAAATGCCATGAACGTATCTGTTAAAGCAATTTCAGATAATCATCAAACAATAAACCTCAACAAATGCAAAGATCTTATATATACCATCCCAATACTTTTTAAAATGGAGCATAATAATACAGATGTGTGCTGATGCTGTGATTCAGCAGCTGACACTTTTGAACAGCTGTAGCATGACTGCACTACGACACAGATCTTTTGTGAATAAACATTCAGATAAAGCACTGCAATCCGAAGCTTCCCTCTATAAATTGGTAATTCTTAATAGAAACAAACCCTTTTCTCATCAGACTTCTTGCTGCAATGCAATTGCATGGCTTTACATGCTCATTGTGGATGACAGAATACCTACTTGTCACAGTAATGACCTGAATGAATTCAAGAAAGAAGCGACAATCACTTTGCAAACATGCCCATCCAGAAAATATGCTGTTGTTTTTCCTCACTACTGTTTAATAATTTAGTTTACAACATATATATATATTTGGTGATACAGTAATACATAAATCTAAAACCCCCAAGGCAATACTTAGTTTTTTTGAAGCCCAGCAGAAATAATGCTGCTCTCACTTGTATTCCAAACCCCACAGCTCTATGTGGATTGCCAGTGTCTCCACCCGTGCTTTGCCTGTGCCCTCTCCAGGTGCCAGAGCTCATGTCACACAGGACAGATGTGGTTACATCAACACCTCCCCTGCACAACAAGCATTTCCTGATGCCACATGCAAACAGCTTTCTAAAGTAAACCAGACAAGATTCCAAACGTGATGGTGCTCTGAAAAGGTGACACAAAACGTGTCACTAGGTCTGTAAGATCAGTGGTGAGCACACCCTCACAGCTCTGCTCCCCACGCTGCCTCATTTCTCCCACAGAACCTGCAGGAACAGGGCCTCAGGCTCTTCTCTCTCAGAGGAGGAGGCTCCCTTTGGGATTCCTCATCTCTGCACAGAGCCATGGTTCTGAGCTGCATGGCACCACAGTTTGAAAATGCTACTGAGGCAACCCAGCCTCCTGGAAAGCTGGGAACAGGGATTTGAACCTTGCCATGCTGCATCTGGCCAGGAAGTAGATCAGTGCTCCGTGCTACCTGCTCAGCTCTTATAACCAAATTCCCCATGTCACAGCGGGAAGCACAGGGGATCAATGCCCTCAATTAACGGCAGGGCCCAGCTGACACAAAGATCTTCTGTTTGTCAGGCTAAGCTGGTTCCCAGCTGTAAGGAGCTTTGTTTCTGCAGATGAGAGGTACTGAGCCAGGTCAGAGTTGGCCCAGCTGCCAAGCAAATAAGCCCTGCAAGAATCCAAAATGACTACAGACCAAGCACTAAGCCTGAAACAGTGAGTTCTGCCAGATCTGAGCCAAGTGAGACATATGTGCACTAGAGACTCATTTGAGAAGGGCAATATAGGCACACTTCAGTTTTGGCCAGGGTCAGCTCAGCCCAGAAGACCAATTACCTCAGAACCAGTTCCAGGCAAGTATTGCTGTACATTGCTGATCAAATCTGGCTCTGTGATTTCTTACTCTGCTTGAACTAAACAATGAAAGGGTCTGGAGGCTGTAATTTGGTTTCCCAGGAACCACTTACAGTACAGAACTATAAAGTAGCTCTGTTATTACATGGTTTTCTCCCCAGTTCTGCAGCATATCCTAGTCACTATCATTCCAGCCAGTCAGATGGCATCTCAGCATGCTCTCTGAAATCTAGTCAGGCCATCCATTGGTGAGGGAAAGCTGACTGTGTATTAATGGCAAGCACCATCACCTCTTCCTTCAATCATGTTCTACAAGAAGAGTGAGTCATGAGTCTTTCACAGAACTAGTTAAACACAGCAGCTCCAAAAGAAGATTCTGGAACATACAGCCTCAGGACTGCCTTGCTGGAGTCTCAGATTTCAGACACATCTCCTTTCCTCAGAATTTTCAGTTGCTAAGACCAAACAGCCTCTACAGCGGTTATCCAGGTTTAAGGTATGTCTGTCTTTAGTACATTCTGTATGAAACAGAATTCAGTGCTTGGACTTCAGTCTGAGATAAGAACCTAAAAGTCATTGTGCCGATGTTGAGGCTCCTTAGTGAGGCTCAGCATTTAATTTCTGTTCTTGCTCATTTTCTGCAGAAGGAGAATGATAGCACATTTGTACTCAGCATCCCTGTAAGGAAGGGAAGTATTTAAATTGACAAAGCACCCAAGTACTTTAGCAAAGAAAGTGGAAAGCTGAGAGGTCATACGAAGTTCTTGAGTGAATAAGTATTAATGATTATTTTGCTTTTTCATCTACAGATGCTTTCCTAGTTCACATAAACATTTAAGACCTCATCTGAAAATAGGAAAAATAAAACCTTCAACATGCATTTTGCAATTAAGAAACAAGGAGGAACCCAGACATGATGAATAAGCCATTGTCACAGCCAGTCTGCTGGCACTGCAGTCTGGGAGACTGGCTGGCAGTTGTATGGCACAGCTCAAAAGCAACAGGCCCTCAGCCACCCCATGGGGAAGTGCAGCTTGTTGAGAAACAAAAAATCATTCTGTTCAGTTTCGGCTTGACATGTATATTACTCTCTACATTGCTTTACGTTACCAAAAAGGTGAATTCAAAGCCCTTGCTTGAAACAATGAAGCCTTAAAAATCTCAAAGCAATAATTAGGAAACTTCTGCTTCTCCAGATTATCACTGATGGAATTAATCTTTGCTTATGAGTTAGCGTCATCATTTGATGTCTTGGTTCATGCCTCCCTTTTAAATGGTTCTTCTCTTTATTCCCATGGACAATTTATGCCAGTGTCTGGCCCTAGAGTTACTATATAATGTCACATACAGTGAAATCCAGTATNTAATACTAATAAGTATTTACTAGTGATCCAGTAAATCAGGATGTGATATTCCCATGAAAAGCACATGGTTTGTGTTACACCTGCATCCACAACTCCTGCCAAGATATTATGGCCATTTGTACCAATATGGGAACCTAGATAAAATGCAGTTATTGTTTCTATCTACCTTGATTTTATAATCCTTGCTTCTGATGAAACTAAGCAAATGTTATCAAAAGGCCCCCAAATATTTGGGTCATTACAGAAAGTGATAGCAAAATTACAGATTTCATCTGCTCTTATGCAAACATAGGATGATGTGCACGAGTCCACTGAAATAATCTGAAATTTGCAACTCTGTAAGTCAGGCTGGACTCTGCTGAAAACAGATGCCTCAAGTCTC
This sequence comes from Tichodroma muraria, assembly GCA_013390105.1. Taxonomy (NCBI): domain Eukaryota; kingdom Metazoa; phylum Chordata; class Aves; order Passeriformes; family Sittidae; genus Tichodroma; species Tichodroma muraria. Next base: position 28,516 of record WAAG01072821.1, read on the forward strand.
TTGTGCATTTAACAGTGTAGGGTTATCCACCTGCTGCAAAGCAAAGTCACTGCAGAACCTTGTCAAACCACAGCGATGATGCTCTGCACACTTTCCACTGATGTAAACATCTGGAACAGTACAAGGAAGATAGAAATAGGATCTAGAGAGTTGTCAGTCTATATATCCTTCCCCTTATACTCCAGACTTCTTGTGAATTGCATGGATTTGACTTTGTTCCTTATGGCTATTGAATCCTGACATGACACCAACATGATTTCCAGGGCATGTTCTTGTGTTGAAGAAATATTGAAGAAAACTAAAGTAGCAGAATGCTGTGTTGGTTTCTGGCTTGCAGATCAGTCACAAGCAGCTGATGTGCAGAGAGCAGGATTTGGCTTAAAGTGTCACTTATCACATGAATACAAGGAATCACCACTGCAAAATAAAGTACAAGAAGGAGCTAAATGAAGAAGTAAATGCTAGATGCTCTGGCATGGTAACTCCAAATTTTCTGAACCGCTTTTCCCATCTGCAATTAATTCCTTCTCCTCAAAGAACTCTGCCTTGAGTATTAGTGCCACATACTGGAAATCATGGTAACGTACGGACTTGAAAATATTTCATAACACAAAATGAAGGTGCACTGGCTTTATGATGTATAATTAATGAAACAGCAGGATTTAAATTTCTAATGCTAGCATCTATATGTTGTAGTTGTATTAGACTATAAATTATAAAAGAATTTCTTAATTGCACGATAAAATTATGAAGTTTGCTCCTTAAAGAAACAGAGGCTCAAACTGTGTGTCAAATTAAGTTCCTTGCCCTTGAGAGTTGGTAAGTCAAATCACCTCCTTGTACTGTCATAACCGTGCTTAAAGAACACCACTCAAGTGGCTGATCCTTGGAACTGTTGGATTTTACTGCCTTTCCTATGTTTCGACACCCTCCTCATTAAAGGGGGATTGCTGTTCACCAGCCCAATGCTAACTGCAGCATCTCAGGAGCTGCAGTTCAAACACACATATCTAGGCTGCTTTTCCTCTTCACCAGCATAAAGTTTGCTGAGATTTGTAGTGACTCGTTCGATTCTCAACAGCTTTACCGAGCTTATTTATTCAGCTTCCAGAACAAAAGTACTGGGTACACCAAATGTCAGATTTATCTCTCTTCTTACCGTCCTGATTAAATTCAGTCTAAGTAGGGAGGTATAACTCAAATTTAAGTCACAAGCTAGGAAAAAACCTCAGAGTTTTGTAGGAAGTTCTGAACTCCCTATTTATTTATATCTGAACTATATCTTATATAGTAAGACAAAGCGAGCTCACACCATTAATTTTTGTTTTATGGTGAAAATACAAGGAACACTTCTTTTTATCATTTATAGTACAAAAATTAGGTGCTATTAAGATTGCTCATTATGCAATCCTTTAAAACTTTGTAGTCAAATGTAAACATAATAAATAAAATGTACTATTAAGCAGGCTAAATCTAATCACTTGAAGATTCTTGCTACAGTATCATAAAAATAAGCTACATATCTTATGTAAATTTAAAAGAACACACAGCTTCCCATCCCCTCCAAAAAAACCCCTTACCTCACATAAAAATTCATCAAGGTGCACACCAGGAATACTTGCCCTTTAAGCCTACTCCCATGTTCTTCAGTTAAAATTTTAGTCTTCTCTAATGCTAACTGCTGGTTAGACCTGAGGTTTCTCTTTTGTTTTCCTTAATTCTTGCAGCTTTATAGTTACCCATCTCTGGCTGTTCTGGCTGAACACCAGGTTTGGCTGAGCTCCGACCCCAAACAAGGCGATGTGAAATCCTGACTAGAAGTTGTAAAACTGGCAGCTGAACTGCCCAGCTCTGCAGACGCACCAGCCTCGGGGACCAAGGGCTCTGCCCCAAGCAAGAAAGGAGCCACACGAGGTGCGGCTATCAAGATAGGCTTCAAAAGCTTTTTATTCTCAGTGGAACAGACCAACAGAGCAGTGGCAGCAGCAGGGGAATTACAGAATCAGTTAGGTTGGAAAAGATCTCTGAGATCATGGAGTCCAACCTGTGCCTGCCACAGTTTGAGATTATATCCTCTTGTCCTGTCGCTGGTTGCCCAGGAGAGCCTGATCCCAACTGGTTAAAGCCTCCTGTCAGGCAGGACTTGGGGAGGGCCCAGGAGCAGCAGCTCCTTTCCACAGTCCCGATACTCTGGAGTCATCCCACTCCTCATGGGGCAGCAAGTTCACCCTGGAGCCCTCAGGATTCACAAGCCACCTCTCGCCACTGCAGCAAACCCGGCAGGCTTCCCCATGTCCAGTTTTGGGCTCCTCAATACAAGAGGACATGGAGCTCCTGGAGCCAGTCCAGCGGAGGGCAATGAGGATGATTAAGGGACTGGAGTGTTTCATGAGGAAAAGCTGAGGGAGCAGAGCCTCTTCAGCCTCGGGAAGAGGTGACCTCAACAATGTCTGTAGGGAGGTGTAAGAGGATGGATCAGGCCCTTCGCGGTGCTGCTGAGCAATAGAACAAGAGAAAAGGGGCAGAAACTTATGTACAGGAAGTTCCACCTGAACATAAGAAAGAACTTTCCTGTGTAATGACGGCTCACTAGAACGGATTGCCCATAGAAGATGCGGAGTCGCCCTTACTGGAGATACCCCAGAACCCTCTGGACACAGTCCTGTGCCACGTGCTCTGGGACGGCCCTGCTGGCGCTGGGAAGTGCTACCAGAGCATCCACTGTGGTCCTTTCCCGCCTGGACCATTCTGTGATTCCTCCCACGGCTCCCACCTCACCTGCCCCGCTCCTCTCACGCTCTCACGCCCTCTGCCCTCACCCTGTCCCGTCCCCCCGCCGCCGCCGCTCCCCTCACGCCGCCCCCC
>WAAG01072821.1:31489-46106 GCA_013390105.1 Tichodroma muraria
CGCTGCCGCGGCCCCTCCGTGTCCCACGCCTGAGGAGGAGGCGGCCGCGGGCCTTGTTTATGTCCCTCGCGGCCCCCGGGTGCCTCCGCCGGGGACCGCTCGCACCGCGGCCTTGGGCAGGGACCGCAGTACCAAGGTCCGAAGGAGGTCCCCGCACTTTGGGAGCCGGGTGTGGTTCCCCCGAGCCCCTCTGCACGCCCCACGTTACCACCGTTCGTTTCCGACAAGTTTCCTTTGGGACGTGCATAGATCAGCGGGGATCGGGCCCGTAGGGATGGGCGCTTGGTGTTCGGTCCCCTTCCCTCACACAGTCGATGTTTTCAGTCCCACCTTCCTCATCCTCATCACCCCCGGGGGCTCTGGGCTCGCCTGACTTCGTGTGACTGTTAAATGAGAAGTTTTTGAAAGCCTTATCTTGGGATCCGTTTAGCTGCTACTTCGTTTTCCCTCTTCTGCTAAAATCCTTTTTCTTACACCAAACGGAGGGATTGCAATGCCCCAGTTAAAGCCTGTCTGCAGTTTTCCAATAGCTCTCTGGCGGGAGTTCTGAATGGAGAAGTTTCTCCTTGCTTTGTAAAAGATCCCTGGATTTGCTTGTCTTCATTTGCCAGTAAAGCAGGCAGTGGGCAGGGAAGGGTCAGGGTTGCAGAAGAGCGTAATAACCATTCCTTATCTTTATTAACAATCTTTTCAGATGAAGTTGGGGCTCTGGTTTTTGACATTGGCTCGTACACAGTGAGAGCAGGCTATGCAGGCGAGGACTGCCCTAAGGTGAGGATCTGTGAGTTGGAAATCAACATGAATTTATGGCTTAGCTCTTCTTTGTGAGTTACAACCCTTCCAAATACATTGGGATTTGTTCTTACTGTATTGTGTAAAGAAATTTCTGAATTTATGAGAAAAACATCAACTTCCAAAACATTACTAATCCTTGTGTGCTGCTTGCCTCTTGCCTTGCAGGTTGATTTTCCAACAGCCATTGGTGTGGTGCTGGAAAGGGACAATGGCAGCACTCTGATGGAGATAGATGGTGACAAAGGCAAACAAGGGGGCCCGACTTACTACATAGACACTAACGCCCTGAGAGTTCCAAGGGAGAATATGGAAGCCATTTCACCTTTAAAAAATGGAATGAGTACGGTGGTCTGTCTTTTTCTAGCTGATTTTAAAATAGCATTGCCAGGCTGCAGGAAGTCATAGTTGTCTTGACAGATGCTATGTAGGGCAACAGAGGCTGTAAGAGCAGATTCCTGGTTTACAAATTGCATGGAGGTGTGGTTGGTTTTCACTGTTAGTGGACTTTCAGCATAATTCTTGAAGTCATGGTGGTTGTGGAGGAAGAGAATTCCGCAGAGCTGTTAGAGGAGGTGTGTCTGCTGAGGACAGCTTTAGACTGAAGAGCTCTATGCAAAAAAAATAAACTGGAAAGCCTTTATGTGTTTATGAAATGAAGCAAAACTTACAAGTAACTAATCTGTTTGTCTCAATGTTGTTGCAGTCGAAGACTGGGATAGTTTCCAGGCAATTTTGGATCACACTTACAAGATGCATATTAAATCTGAAGCTAGTTTGCATCCTGTCCTTATGTCTGAAGCACCAGTGAGTAAAAGCAGCTGTGCATTTTGATAAGTTATTTTGCTGACTCGGCAAACATTAGTCCTGGATAAGTCTGACAGTGGCTTGTACATGACAAGTGCTAAAACTTAGCTACAGAAATGACGATTTTAAAATACTTGGACTGGTTCTGGAAAATGTCTAAAAAAGCCTCAATTTGAAATAGTTTGTGTGAGTTGTATTAGAAAGTATTTACAATATGCTATTGTTTTTCACTTACTGAAAAGAAACCGTAAGTTAAAAAAAGAAATTTTACTGCCTAGAATAAAAACAAAAAGATGTTTGGATGTCTTATATATTAAGTTACACTTAATAAAATGCCATCAAAAATCTTGCTTCATTCAGCCTTACAAGTAATATTATCTGACACAGAATAATATTTCTGAGGGAGAAATTTTAATTTTTCTGTCTTTGTTTCTGTAAGTGGTCCTGTAAGGCAGCTGAAGTGGATGAATACAAATTTCTGGGAAAATCTGGACAAGGTTTCTGTCATTTTAAAATGCTCAGCATTTGAAGGGCAGATCTTGAAGTCAGAGTAGAAAGGTAGACATGCCCTACACAACTGATGCCCTTCTTTAATAAAACCTTATGAAAAGGATTTTCTTGAATTTCATTATTCCCTTGTGTTGAATCACAGCTTGTGGAGCATGGATGAATTTGCAGTGGCTGTGTGATGTTTGATGGCTCAGTGGGTGTCTGAATAGAGATATTCCCATTGACAGTCTCCTTACAAACCTCGTCTTACTTTATTGTATTGGCTTGGAAAAAAATTCACATTTTCAGTAATGTGTTGAATGTTTGAGATATATCCTGGCTTAATTGCAGCTGCAGTAGAACTGCAGAAAGATACTTTGGGAACTGGAAAGTCTGGATTTATTTTTCTTACCACTGGGCAAGTTCCTTCATGTATCTTTCCCCTTTTAAAAGGCAGGGTGCTTGCCTTAGAGAATTCTTTGGGAACCTGACACTGGAAGAGCTGTAGAAGTGTAAAGAAGTCTATTTTAACAGGAAGGGTGTGTATTTAGCACTTTTGTGTGATAAATAAGCATTGATGTATTGTAGTATAAATGGAATGAAAGATGTTCTGAAGAAGTAAATTACTAGAAATCTATTTCTATAGAATTTTGGTATGATTTCAAACTGTGGCTGCAATTTTTCTAATCACTTCTTTATTGTGTTAGCAATTTCTTAGTGTGCACACAGCTTCCTTTTGGTCACTTACTTGTGGTTTGGATTTATTATTTTTTAGTGGAATACCAGGGCAAAACGTGAAAAGCTGACAGAATTGATGTTTGAACACTACAACATCCCAGCTTTTTTCTTGTGTAAAACTGCTGTTCTGACAGCGTATCCTTTGAAATGTTTCACTGCATGGTTTTGTTTTCCTCCCCCCCAGGAAAAGATGGTAAACTTTTTCCAGGCAATTCCAAGTGTAACAGCATGCCTAACTTAGTTCAAATTGATTTTTTCCATAAACATCCAGGGAGGAAGTAAACAAATTCAGTTTCTGAACTTTAAGGCATTAGAGCTCATTTTTGAAGTTCTCCCAATCTGACTCTGTCCTTGGGGTCCAAGTCAGTCTTTTATTATGTTTTTTTTCCCATTGTATACTATGAATAAGAATATTACAGACCTGAAATGGTGATGTCCGCACTACTGAATACAGTAATTAGAGCTTGGAGTTTTCATAGCTTTAAGAAGAATATTTGTAATTATTTTAAACTAGTAATATGTTTCCAGCTTCGAGTCTAAATGAGTTGGATGTACTTAGAGCCTGCTGCAGAGTAGAGGCACAAAGAGTCACCCTTGTACATCCAAAGCTTGAGTTAGTTCACAGATGGAAGTTAAATGCTGCTCTCTCTCTAAGGTTATGCACTTCACAGAAAGATGGTACACACTGGAAAATGACAAATCCCTATGTAGAGGCAAGGAATAACATGCTGGCATCCTCATTCCTAGTTATGATCTAATTGTGTGGCATCACTTTTTTTCTAAAGTGAAAATTGCTATGTTTTCCTTAATCATTTTGACTAGTTTTGCCAACGGGAGATCTACAGGTCTCATCTTGGATAGTGGAGCAACACACACCACTGCTATTCCAGTGCATGATGGATATGTCCTTCAGCAAGGTATAAACTTTCATGGATAGCAGCACTGCAGTATCAAAGTCAAGTTAGCATGATTTCTGCTTGTACAGTTTTGTTAATGCTTTTACATCTGCGTGTCCCCTTAAAAAGGAAAAAAAAACCCACCTTAATAGTGCTCACTGACAAATAACTGGGAGAGTTTATTCATGATTTGCATACTTTCCAGGTTAGTTGTTTTGGTTTTTATTTTGGATCCCCTCTTTGCCTTCTAGGTATTGTAAAATCACCACTTGCAGGAGACTTTATCACTATGCAGTGCCGGGAATTGTTTCAGGAAATGAACATAGAGATAATTCCTCCATATATGATTGCTTCAAAGGTGGGAAAGTAACTTTATTTAGTAAGTGTTGTCTTGGGGAGAGGCTGAGATGTTTACCTGATGACTTTGCACCCTACAATCTCAGGAGGCAGTTCGTGAGGGGTCGCCAGCAAATTGGAAGAGAAAAGAGAAGTTGCCCCAGGTCACCAGGTCTTGGCACAACTACATGTGTAATGTAAGTAGGTCATTCCTCCTGCTCTCACCTCCCCTGAGTGTTCCATAAATAAGTTTTGTTTGCAAGTACAGCAGCATTTTCTCTTGAAGAACAAGAAAATCTTTGAAAAGTTAGTAGCAATTCTATAAATTTTATAAAATTGAAGACTAAAGTTCATATAAATTCGTATTATTTTTAACCCCACAGTGTGTCATTCAGGATTTCCAGGCTTCTGTCCTCCAAGTATCAGATTCAACCTATGATGAACAGTATGTTACTTTCTTCTTTCTTGTAAAATCAGTTACCAGTTGTGCATGTGGTGCTCAGCCTGTTCATTGCTGTTGGCTGGTTTTGTTATGGAGGAAGGTTTTATCAAAAAATTGATGATTTATGAAAGTAGGAGTACTGCATATACCCAGGTGATAGTTTTTTGTTCAATATTCCAAGATGAGAGCATAATAAATATTATTAGAAGTGTAAGTCTTATGAATGACAGTATTCCCATTGGAACTGTAGTTTATAACACTGCTTAAATAACTTGACATCCTGTTCAGAGAGCACTTTAATGTGTTGCTTTCTTGTCTGATGCTCCAGGGTGGCAGCACAGATGCCAACAGTTCATTACGAGTTCCCCAATGGCTACAACTGTGACTTCGGTGCTGAGCGTCTGAAAATTCCCGAGGGATTGTTTGACCCTTCCAATGTAAAGGTGAAACCACGGTGATAGCTGTGATTGGAAGGCTCTGCATGACTAGGCTATCACATGGCTTTCCTTTGCATAACATTTTAAATTTGGTGATTTGGATGTATTTGCACTGTGGGGTTCTCCTGGGGGTAGAATTTGCCTGTCTTGAATTATGGCTGGGGAAGGGAAGCATGAAGTGTTCAAATTGGGTGGTGATGAGCTGACTGGAAAAATAGGGATATGTTTGTTCCTTCCCTAACAAAATGCTTAGCTCCCTCTCCAGTAATACTCGTAAAATTCAACTCATTCAGGGCTTTTCTGTGCCTTGCTCTGTTGAAGCAGTGATGTGTAGATTCCTCATTTTCCCTGCAGGGTTTATCTGGTAACACGATGTTGGGTGTGAGCCACGTTGTCACAACAAGCGTTGGAATGTGTGATATAGATATCAGGCCGGTAAGTGTTAGTCAGCCAGGCAGTATTTTAAGGCATAGATATTTTTGTGCTGATACATGTTTTTGGGACTAGAACAGCAACAGTGAAGAAATTTCCTAGGATAATGATGAATATGTTAGAATAATTCTGTATGTATCACGTATTTGTATATAGGGATATGTGCTATTAATGTTTTGTCTTAGAAAATTCTAAATCAGGACCTTTTACTTAGTGTTTCTACCCGTATTTAAAGATCTGATGTACAGATTTTGTGGCTGACACTGCATAATTGTGATTGGACTGGCTTCAGATAAGCATTTTTGTTTGTAACTTTAAGTGTTATCTTCAGATTTTTAGGCATCGCTATGTTTAGAACATGCGTGGAATTTATAAAGAGTAGAAGGAAGAGAGGAAGTTCTGAAGGAAAGCATTCTTTTTAAAATTAATGTGCTGTCTTTCTCAGGTGTCAGTTTGATACAGATTGCATGAGAATTCTTCCAAAATTTTTTTTCAGTTAACCTAGTGTGTGAGGAGGACTTAGGGGGCTGGGCCATGGTGTGTGTTCACCAACTGCAGCAATAGTGAGATAGAAAACTGCTGCAGAGCTGCAGGGTTTTCTTTTGAGGTTGCATTCAGCTGTAAAAAACCTAACAATTTGGATACAGGGGAGATCTGCAGGTTGAGGGTTCTCCATAGTAGAAATTGTTCTGTGAAATCATATAGAACATACGGCTTCTGCCTTCCTTTTGTAGTTTAATATTAAGCTGCCTTACAATATTTAAAGTTATTAAATAATTAATTGAATTGGGAGAGGTAATACTGTTGGCATCAAGTGATGTATTATTGCTGTTGACTATACGTACTCGTGCCATCCCTCTCTATTGTGAGAAAGAGCTGTTTTCAGAGTGATTTCTGGAGTAAAGCTCCTGGTTGTTTTCTTTCTCTTTTTAGGGTCTCTATGGCAGTGTGATTGTAGCAGGAGGAAACACTCTAATACAGAGTTTCACAGACAGATTGAACAGGGAGCTGTCTCAGAAAACCCCACCGGTAAAACAACTCTTTCCATTTCTTCATTGAGTACTTAACATTTTACTTTTCTGCCACATAAATACACAAGGGTATCATGGCTTTGACTTTCTTAGGAAACCTGACAGCTTAATATATTCCTGCAGGGTTAAGAAACCTCCCTCTAAAGAAAAAAAAAAAGAATTCTTTAAGAGTTTTATACAGAATAAATTCCAGTATTCCTTGAGTGTTTTACTGCTCTACTCTTGCTTTCAGATTCTGATCCTAAATTCTGTAATTGTCCCCAAGCAACAGCCAGTATTTCTCTTGATGGTCTGTCTTTTGAAGTGTTGCTGACTAACTTGAGGCACATTCAAGTCATTCTGCTTGAGGCCATTGCATTGTGGCAATTGTTTTTCCTTGATTCTGCAGACAACCTAAGTCGCCAGGTTTTGTCTATGAGTAACATATTTACATATTTTTTTATTCACTTGATGTTGAAGAAAGTATTGACACCTTGCATCTGAGAGTAAATGTAGATTATGATATTTCTTGGATTTTAGTATTCAAGCAAAAATGTTCTACTTGTGACAACTCTGAAATGATCAATGTTAAGAGAAACTGAGAAATGTGTTCACTGCTTATTATAGCTAAGGAGGAGCCCATTGAAATTCAAAGATTTTATTGCTATAAGGCATTTTAAAAGCAAAAGGAATGAATGGGTCCAAAAAAGACTAGATGACTTAAGTCTAGCAGCATAAGTCATTTTAGTTCTAGTGCAGTGTTGGAGATGACACTATACACTGTGATATTACTGCTACCTGCCCCATTCCTTGCCTTATCCATTTGCTGTTGGGAGACAAGGTAAAAACCCCATTTCCTGCTGCACTGCGGTTGTTTTGAATTGTAAATGCAGGGCAGATGAGCAGTACTGCAGATGTACTAAAAGGGACCCTTTTCAGCTGCATATTGGTACAGACACCAGGTTCCTTGTGCTGCGTGTCCCTAAAGGTCAGTTTGTGTGACGTTTGGTTTTGGCTCCTTCTCTGTGCAGAGCATGCGCCTGAAGTTGATAGCTAACAACACGACTGTGGAGCGGAGGTTCAGCTCATGGATCGGGGGCTCCATTTTGGCTTCTTTGGTTAGTAAAGCTGCCTTACTGTGTTGCTGTGCTGAATAGCACTGCTGCCCAGAAATCTGATTCCCCAGCAGTGTGCACTGCAGAGTCTGCGCTGCATAATCATAATCTTGGCTATCCTCATGGTAAGGGGAAGAGAATCTGTTTTAAAAAGAGGTGTGAGCATTTCCGGTGACAACATATCCTGCCACGTTCTCCCATTTTTAATGGCAAGGTGCAACCTTGAAATTAGTGTGCTTTCTCTAGACTGTATCTAGTAGACCATGAAAAAACCTGTTTCTGCATCTTATTCCTGAAGTTAATTCTGCAAGTTACTGAGCACTGAAATGGTTTGTGGGGGTTAATTTATCATCATGGGAAAGGGAGACTGGAGTCAGCATTTGGTGCTGCACTTCCTGTCTTGAGTTTAATCCCTTAGCAGTAAAACTCAAGGAAGAGACAGTTAAGCAAGTCAAGTCCTAATACTTTATTTAATGTAAGGACTTGCTTGTTTTCCCTCCTAGGAAAAGCTAATCATGTTTCAATTAACCATCACTTGTGTTCTGATATTTTTTTCATTGTGTGTTGCTTTTGTTTCTTTATTTTTGTAGGGTACTTTCCAGCAGATGTGGATTTCTAAACAAGAATATGAAGAAGGAGGGAAACAGTGTGTAGAAAGAAAATGTCCTTAGACCTCTTTACTGTGAAAACTGCTGCCTGCTCGGTGCTCCTTCTGTTTTATAGCTTTAGCATACTCAGGAATGGGATGGACTCTTTTTTGTAGAAAGTTTATATTGGTTTTTTTTGCATAATTCAAGTTCCATTTTAACAAACCTTAGAAATTTTGAGAGACCTAATTGGTACTATAATAGAAAAAGGATGTTTACGTCCCTTGTAAAGCAATAATTCATGTAACAAGCATTTTATAATTTTGTATAAATGTCTATTTTCTCTAGTATGTTTTCCTGGGAACAGCTTTACAGGTTAGCTAATAGATAGAGGCATAACCTTGCAAATGCCTGTGCTTATTTATTAATTATTTCTTGTCTAATTTCTTGTCTACTTTCACATACTAGTCTTCCTTGCTGGTACTTTGGCCTTAAATTGCTCTTATTTTTCTCTTAAAAAATAAAATCTGGCCTTTTATATTTGAGCAAGCTTGTGAGTACTTGCAGAGAAAGTTAAACTCTGCTGTTTTAAAAGTTGAAAGTCTGTATTCAGTGATCTATTTTAGTGTAAACTTTTACTGTCTCACAGAAGTGTTACATTCCATGGAGTGAATGTTGTATTAAGCACTGGTTTGCTAATTTTTTTATTACGGAGCAGTTTCATTTCAGTAAGCAAGCAATGCTTTCCACCTGATGTCTAAGAATGTATTTAATGCCTTTGTGATGTTGGTGAGAAGCAAAACCTGTTGGCGACAGGGAAATTGAGACAAAGAATTGCCTCTCCAAGACTGGGAGCAGAGTCAGAAGCTTTCAGTGCGTGGTGTGACCCTGCTGCAGGGAGCTGTAAGTGCTGCGTGCTCACGGCTGGTGTGGCTCCCCCTGTGCCTCCCAGCAGGGTCTGTAAGTGCCTGTGTTTGCAGGGGGAAGGTGCACTCAGGGTCACAGGAACGGGGATGACTTTTTTCTCAGCGGGAATCGGCTGTCAAGGCGCAGCTCAGTGTTGCTTTTAAGCTTAATTTACAATGGTGTGATGGTCTGTTCTGGGACACAATGAAGTTTTGCTCCTTATCTCAAAGCTGTGGAAAACCAAATAGCATTTAACTAATCTAAAAAAAAATAAACAGTACTGCTACATGTTTGTATCCTAAAAGATCTTGTGGGTAAATAATTATGAGGCCTCTATTTGAAAAGTTTCACATTACCTCCAAATAATAAAGTAATTTATCAAACCAATCTGCTTTTGTCTTATCATGAGAATCTTGAGTTGCTCTTTAGACGAAGTTGCTTGCTTGATCAGAGGTTGAAAGCTATTGACAAACCATATTTCTCTTGCAAAGTGAGGCAAACTGCAAAGCTGTACCAAGTGCTCCAAGTCACCGTCTCTTGTCATTGTGGAAGAAAAAGACAGCCCAGTTTCCATTCAAGTGGAACACAGAACACTTACCTCAGCACACTGCAGTGGGTGGTGGTTTTAAGCTTTCCTTCTGTGCCATGCTTAGATTTCATTAGGCCAAATTAGCTTTTATCTTCTGTTTCTCTTAAAAGAATTGCAGTAGAGTAGTAATACTTGAATATTACTGTTATATATTACTGTTAATATTCCAGCAGCACAGGGAGAGCAAAACACTGCTGGAGGTTCTCTCACCACTGTAAGGATTCTGAGCTTAAACAGTGGGAATTGTATGTGATGCACAGGAGTAAGTGAAGGTCCAAATGATGGAGATAAGATACTCACAGGAAACAGTACTGGTTCCCTTGCAGTGTTTTACCCGATAATACTGCTGAGCACATTTGCCTCCTGAAAGACTGGTATTTGTGACTTTAATCTAGATTTCTAGATTAACCTAGATGTGGAGGTTAAAAGCTTTCACGAAGTGAAAGGTGAAGGTGTTTCCATCAACTGAGAACAACAGTAGTACCACCTTCAATTTCACAGAAGACTAGCGCAGTCTTCTTTCAAACATTTTGTACTCTGCGAAAAACCATTGTAAAAGTCTTTGAATTTGTCATAGAAATCAAGGTAGGACGACTATTAGAAGTTCCCATGCTGAGTATTTCATACCTTCTAAGAAGCCAGACTTGAAGCAGTGGAAGAAATTCCTCAGACCAAAGAGCCCATTTACCAGGGCATGCAGAGAGCAAATATACCTAGAGTTACCTACCTGTAACTCAGGGAAAATATTCAGAAGAATATATCAGAAAAACAGCAAGAAAAATATCAGGGAAAAGGCTCATGTGAGCTTCAGCTGCTTTCATGTTTCTGTCTGGTTTTAATGCACATTTGTTAAACCAAATCAGGTAAATACTACCCCTACACTTGTTACTGTCGGAGCTGGCACTCTGTGGCTGCTCTTCACTGTTCCTAATGCATGTCTCACTCTTGTAATGGCTGGCTAGCACAACATTTGTTCCTGGAAATGTGAGAAATTATATCATTTGAGTTAGGCACCAAAGCTGCTTTTTAATTCCAGATCACAAGTTTAATTAAAGTCAAATGTGGTATTAAAAACAAACAAACAAAAAAAAGATGGAGACTCTCTGGAATGCTCACTGGAGTAGTTTGTGGTTCCAGTACATGATTCATGTTCCACAGACACTTGACCAATTACTTGCAGTGCTCTTCCAGCATGTTACTGGCTCTGGGATTTCACAGCAACGTCAGGGAACTTCCTTTCCAAGACCTTCTGCCTCCTCCTCTCCAGGTTTTGCTGCCTTGCCCTTTTCCGTAAGGTTTTTTCAAGTCTGAGTCTGAAACAGAGAAGTTGGTGTGGCTCCTTTCCAGCCAGCTGGTGACCATTCTAATGAGCTCCCCCCCCAAACAGATAGAGGCTCTCAGTGATTAACAACTTCAGTATTCATTTGCTTTTGATAAGTAAAGAAGCCTGCAAAGTAATATTTTTACTCTGCTCCTGAATTCTACGGTTCAGCCTCTGGGAGGATTTCTGTTAGTCTGCATTTGAAGTTACTTTTACAGTGCCACTGCATAACCATGTACCTTAGTAACTAAGGTGGGAACAGAAGAAAAGAAACAGAGCAAGCTATAATTTTAAAAAGCCTAACTTCCAGTCTAGTAGCTGAAAAACAAAAGCTTAGAGCTATTTTTTCCTTTTAAAGTGAAATAAGGACACAAACAGAGCAGAAGATAACTTTCAATGTCAAAATAATCTTTTTACCTGATGAAGTGATTCACGTGAGGTAAGTAATAGAATCTCTTCTTTTTGTGTTTTTTGTTCAAGTACCATGGTATTGGCCATTCCTTGTAACTGTACCTGTTGGAGACAGATAAAAATGATTACAGAATGTACACATTGTCTTAATTCTATGATTTTACCAGTTTCTCTTGGTTTCAAGTACAGTGATAAAGTGGTCTGGGAGATCGCAGAATTTGTGTGTGAGTATTTATTTCCAGCTCTTGCTGTCTTGGTTTGTAACTGTATCTCCTGTGTTCTGCACAGTCTATGCATCCATCCTTGATTAGATAAGGATTTTCTGGGAGAGAGATACACCACAAGAAAAATTCACACATTAGAAAAGGTTTTCCATACCAGAAGGTGCGTCCCAAGAAGTCGTGTCTCCACTCGCCGGGGACTGGCTTTTCGTGGCCTGTTTGTAAAAGCCTCAAAGCAATTTCTCTTTCTCTGACAACCAAGTCTATATTTTTCATAGATGTTTCTACCTGGAAATGGTAAAAAGTTTCAGGATGCACCAACAAAAAACAATGCTGAAAATTTAAAAGATCTCAAAGACTTACGACAAAATTTAAAGGGAAAACATGCTGGAGTTTGATCATGAGATCTTTCAGCAGGCCCTGTGTACTAGAACAGTAAGGAATAGGTACTTAAAAAACCTAATTTGAGAGCAGGACAGATATAAAACAACTAACAGTCTGATATTTGATTAAAGACCAGCTGGGTAATGCATAAAGCCAGATCCGATGCTGATGCAGAAGTATAGGAAGCTCTGAGGTAGGGGTCAGAAGGAAGCAGGAAAAGCAAACAGAAGATTTGCTTATGGCTTGTAGTGGCTGTTGGTTATTTTAGTTTCCACTGAAGTCTGGTCACAACCCCAGTAATGCCCACTGGACAATGAGAAGGCTGCCTTGACCAAATCATGACTTAAGCAGTTAGTGCATACACTAAAATCAGAAACAATTTTTTAAAAAAAGGTCTTTAACAAGTTTACGAACACTTGATCTTTCAGCAATTTTACTTAAGAGTTATAGTTTTTATGTAGTATGAAAAAGTTACCTTTTCTAAGCGTTCTGGACTCGGCATAGGCTTGCGCTGTCGTTTGCATTCTTGCTCTAAAGTTAAGAGCATGTTCTTTTCTTTAAGCAGGACATACCTAGAGCAGAAAGCACAGTAATTCAAAAATAACTTCGGGATAGCTAAGCAGTTATTCACTTACTGCCTGTAATCCCAAATCCTGCTGGCTTCATATAAAGAAACAAAAGAGGAGAAAGAGGGAGACAGGTTTACTCAGTCTGGAATAAAGAGGGCATAGGAGGGAAGAGTTTAACATGAAGATGTTTTCCACTAATTGGACACAGCCAGATTCTTCTTACATGTACATGGGGAAAGGACAAGACACAGCAAGGAAAAAGCCATTCACAGTAATGATTAAGTTCACCCTGAAGTGGCAGTGCAACCTCCAGCTTCAGAAACTTCCAAAATCACAATAAATGCAGGCCTGAGCACCCTGATGGAATGAAGTTCCCCCTCATCAGAAGGCACTGACAACCAAGTCTGTCCAACTCAAACAACCCCCAGAGGGTTTGTACCAAACCTGAGCCCTCTGAAGTAGACACAACTGTCCCACAGGCACCTGCAGTGCAGCTTCTGTGCTCTGAGCAGGGCCAGGACTGGGGCTGCTCCAAGCCCAAAGCTGGCTGGAGCCTGCAGAGCTCTGTGGCAGGCTGAAGTTACTGGTTCATAAGCTCACTAGCCACATTTTATTAAGAAGTGCAGAGCTACTCTGAAGGAAGAGAAGCTTCTTCACCAAAACTTACCAAAGTTTGTGCAAGTCTTCACTACTCTTGCCCCTTAGCTGCTTTACATTCCACGAATCCCCTGTAAAAGATAAAAACCCACCATTAATTTAATAGAACAAAGTTCTCTTATTCTGGAAAAAAGAAGTACTTCTGTTAGGCTCAGCTGACATAACGGTATAAATACCACTTTTAAAATACTACTACTATCCTTGGACAGCCATCCTTGAGGATATTCAACTTTGCTTTTCAAACACAATACAGAAAGGCAATTACACATAGTGTTTATTTGTGCTTGTAAAAGGCAGGGAATATAGAAAGCTGTCTGATGAACCTACACTGAACTAGTTTTCTTCCATAGTACTTACATTTCATCAAAGCACATCCCTTCTGTGATATACTCTCACTTCTGAGCAAGGCAGAGGATTTACAGCAAAACATTTTGCTGCACAATTGCTATTTGCTTTCATAAACACTGAATAAAACAGCAAAAATTAACAGGCATAAAGATGCACAAGTGGATGTATGTACATATACATACAAAAACAAGTTTTATGTAGCTATGAATGCTCCCTATGATGCAAAAAAACCAGGTCATATTTCAGCTCAAAGATCACTACCAGAAATGCTAAATACAACTCACCAGACTTGACATTTTTTTCCCCCCAGTTTCCTGGATCATCAAAAAACTCCTCCAGACCTCTCTGAGACACAGTTGTGTGCAGGAACTTCACCCGATGGAGAGTCTCAAGTTTTGGTAGGTTCTTGTGGTACATATTAAGTGCCATCCTGCATAAAAGTTAGAAGGAAAACTATGTATGGTAAGAAAAATAATATTCTGCTAAATGAGAATGTTTGTTTCATTCACAAAGGCACAGCTCCTACAGATAAACCATGGCCTGCGGGGAAAAAGCAGGGGTTTGGTTAGTTACAAAAATGTCATCTTGATGTTTCCTCCTCCCCCTCATCTCATCTAATTATCAATTTTCTATACTTACAGATAAATAACAATTAAAAATTAAGGAATAAATTTGAGCTATGCTGTACAAGAGTACATCATAGAATCACAGAACTTTTAGCATTGTTAAGGACCTCTGGAGATCATCCAGTCCAACACCCCTGCCAAAGCAGGGTCACCTGGAGGTGACATAGGAACGCATCCAGGTGGGTTTGGGGTGTCTCCAGAGAGGCAGAATCCACGCCCTCCCCCGTGGCCTTAATGGCAAAAGCTGTGGACACACGAGAACGCACAAAACCCACCCGTGCTGGAAGCACCAGCACGGTGACTGCAGGATTCTACAGGCACAGGGAACCGCTTCGTGCTGCCCTTACACGATTCCTGCAGCCACGCAGCACCCTGCAGCCCTCAGGCCGGCGGAGCCGGGACATACGGACACCTGGACACACGGACACCCGCCTCCCGCCAAAGGCTTTCCTTCCTCCCGGGACCCGCGCCCGCCCCTCCGTGCCTGAGCCCGAGTCCCCCCGG
>WAAG01072821.1:52610-81837 GCA_013390105.1 Tichodroma muraria
GGAGGATGCAGCGGGCCGCGCTCTTCCGCGGCGGCGATGCGCAGATGGCCGCCGGGGACCTGGGCGAGCTGCTCGTCCCCTACATGCCCACCATCCGGGTGCCCAAGTCAGGGGACCGGGTTTACAAGACGGAATGTGCCTTCTCCTACGACTCGCCCGTGAGTGCAGCGAACCACCCCCGGCTGCCTCCGCGCCCCCGCCCGCCGCGGCTCCTTCCCCTCCCCGCCGCAGTCCCTCGCACCCTCCCCGGGCCGCTGCCTCCCCCTCAGGCTTCAGAATCGTCCCGATCCCTTCCTCCACCTGCCGCGGGCCCCTCGGCTCCCGGTGCTCCCCGCGGCCGGGGTCGCGGCTGCGGTCTCCCCGCACATCGCTGCCGGCTCCTCCGCGGCAGCGCCGTTCCTTCCTGCGAGCGTTTGTTTATTTTCCTCCTTCGAGGCGCTCGGAAGTGCTTGCTTGGACACGGGGATTTTGTGATTTTGGGGGAAACTTCCCTGCTTGCTCCGGTTGTCGGGGTCTGTCTGCTCCACCCGGAGCCCTGCTTTTGCTTTCACACCGAGGTAGTGAAAAAGGGGGAGTAATGGCCTTCTCCTTCGTGTATTTTGGCGAGCAGATGTCAGTTATTTTGCTTTCCTACTGCCTCGGTGCTCATTCTATTCAAAATCTTCAGAGAAACCTTCCGAGGTAAAGGCTTATCCTGAAAATCAGCGTGAAATTCCCCTGAAACACTTTCTCCCCCAGGGTTTCAGTTACATCGCTGAACTTCAATGAACTTGGAGTATTTCCCCACTAGCTTGGTTCGTCTGCTGTTAGATGAATGTTTCACGTGTAGTAAACTTTCAGTGGTGTCAGTTCCATGGTGTCTTACAAAACATCCACCGGCTACACAGATTGCATGTGTTCCATGGCACATTTGGGGCCTGACTCAGTTTTTACCTTCGCTGCTAATGCTGGAAGCTTTCATAAATGGGCAGTGCTTCGTAAGAAACAGGTGCTTAGAAGTTAGACTTTTTCAAAAGAGGTTAAAAATTGTGTTAAAAGTTGCTTCTCCACAGAAAATTGAGAAATTTTCCCAAAGGTGATTGAGCACTGTAAGTTGATGTTAATGTCAGTGGCAGCAATCAGAAGGAAGCTCATTACATTACAGAATAGTCATTGAAAGATACATTTCAGACACATTTTTGGAACCCTTTGTCCCTTTCTATTTGATAATTCCCCCTCTCTTTGATAATTCCTTTTAATACAGAAAATCAGACTTGGTTTTAAAGGTGACTCAGCTGTCTGGTGTTCATCATGTCTTGTTGAACAGAGGTTATTTTTACCCACACTCTTCAGATCTCAAGTGTCACCCAGCAGCCCTGACTGTACTGGGAGCTGGGCTGATTAGAACTGCCAAATCGGACTCCACCGCAGAGGCGATAATTGCATTATATACTTAAGAAGGTTTTGGCGGGGGAAAATCAATATATCACATTCCTTCCTTCCATTCCTTACCACAATCCTTCAGATTTCTGCTTGGGTGAACACATGGTTGATGTTTTTAGTAACACTTTCAGATTTCTTCGATATTGTGGTTTATAAAGAGTTTCTGTTAACAAGTAGGAAGGGATATAAAATACTGCTACAGATTAAAAAACAATCACCACCCTCTGCAACAAGCCTCAACTGAACACAACAAAAGCTGTGTTTAGCTAAACAGTATGTTTGAACAAAACATAAAACATTTGAGCCAAACTTTACAGAAACTATGGATAAAAGTAGCAAAAGGAGTGGAAAGCAGCATGTATATTTTTTTTTTTTTTTGAAACTAAAAAATTTGTCATTCTCTTGACATTATTGGGAAGAGATTTCAGATTTAGGAAAATGTTGCCCTCCAATGTGAAACCTTCTTGTTTAAATTGTGTTATGGGCATTCACCAGGCAAAAGGCTTGGCTGGACTTTGCAGTACCAGTGAAAATAAAAGCAGTCTCAGTTTCTGTTGTTTCCCACAGCTTTTCAGACCATACCACTCCTCTGCTTAGCCGAGTGAAAGACTTGCCTCAGATTTTATTTTAAATTCCCATATAATCTAATAGATACTTGGATATTGTCTGTAGGATGGAGATTCTAAGGGGCGTATGTAATGTGTGATTTCTAGGGTAAACACTGTCATTTACAGACTGAAATTAGCAAAGCTGTGTTTTTGCAGTTTTTCATTCAGAAGGAAAGTGAAAGGATACAGACAGGTTGTTTCTTGGCTAAAGGGAGGTGTTTATGTTTTGTAGTAGGTTGATTTTGTGACTTATTTTCTTAGGTTATTGATGTATTACCTAAGTGAGCCTCTTCCTCTTGAGGTACCGGCCTCTTTTGGAGAGAAGATACATTGTTGGCCCTGTTATAATGTTCAAGAATTTAAAAAAACCCACTCTTGGTTTTGTTAGCCATGCTAAAGTTCCAGATTGCTTTTTTTGCTGGAGCAGTTTTTTTTCCCCCTTGTAAGAATATTTCTCAGTAGTTCCTCACATCTTCTCATTTTGCCATTTTTAAATATGCTCCTTGTTAGTTTAACTTCAGCATGTCATGTCATACCTGGTCATGCAGCAGCTCTACAGTCAAGTGTCTTTAGCTATATTAATTGTATATTAATCCTTTTCCTGTAAGGATGTGTTGTGATCTTTAAAATACACTGAAAAGCACCAGACCCGTGAGTGTCAGGGTACAGAGTAATGTTATTTATTGTTGTAGAGAAAGATGGGGCAGCAAATTTGCAAGGACCAAGCAGAATGGAATGGTCAAAATCAGAGCTTTTCCTGCCAGGGGGTGCCAAAGAAGATGAGGTGCTGGGAGTGAGTAGCTCCCTCTTCTACTTCCAGCTGTGCAGAGCTTAACATGGCAGTGAGATGTGGCTTTTGCAGCCCTGTTGGTCACTGGTATCGTCTTGTCTGGGCTTGAGTAGTGCATGTTCCAGTGGATATAGGCAGCTTCACTGATAGTTCTCAAAACTGGTTGAGGTTCCTTTTCCATGAGCTTTAAAACGTCCTTGGATGAAGATCTGAGAACAATGTCACCTTTGTGCTACAGTGAGAGTCATTAGCTGAGAGACTTCAGAAGTGAGAGCTAGAAGTGGCTATTTAGTGTATTTTTTCTATGTGGATTAACTGTATCATGGTGATCTTGTCAGAAAGGTGGTATTGTTAGAAATACAAACAGATGAGAAATTCATGTCCTTAGATTTGGCCTACTTCCAGCAGAACGTAGTAGGGTTGGTCCCTGGAAAGTTGGCAGGAGCAGAAGGCAAATTTCTTTGCACTTAAGAGACCTGTGACACTTTTTAGTTTGCTTGGCTCATAAGATGAGAAAGTATGCCATTTATGATTTACATTTTAATTACTTTTTCAAGATTTTTTGATGTCTTCTAGAAAAACTGTGTTTCTCTGATGAGGGCTCCTACTCCAGTTAGCCATTCCTTTGTACAGGAATTGAGGAGGGAAGGCAGGCTGCCTACAAAACACAAGCCTGGCCTAGAGTTGAGTATTGCTTCCTCCAGGGACTGACCCAGCAGCTATGGGAGCCAACAACTTCCCTGCATCTTGGCTGACAAAGTCCTGCACCTCTCATTATTCCAATCTGAGATGCAGTCCTGGTGACTTTTTCCGCATTTCCAACACTGTGCTGTAGGTTTCTTCTCTCCTATTTTGTCCACTGTGACTTCTGTTCCTCTTTTGGTGGATGACCCTGCCTTTGTGTTCAGTAGAATGCAGAAGATATGAAGGTTGTATTAAATAATCTTTTGTTGTACTATTATTTTTTTTAGAAGGATGATACTCAGCTTTGGAAATTCCACCTTTTAATATGATCCTGGTCTCAAAAACCTCTGATCCTTTATCACAGAATTGTAGAGTCATAGAATGTGCTGAGTTGGAAGAGATCCAGGAGGATCATTTAGTCCATCTCCTGGCCCTGCACAGGACACCCCAACAATCCCACCCTGTGCCTGAGAGTGTTGTCCAAATACTTCTTCAGCTCTGTCAGGCTTGGTGCTGTGAACACTTCCCTGGGGAGCCTGTTCCAATGTCCAGCCACCCTCTGTGTGGAAAACCTTTTCCTAATATCCAACCAAAACCTCCCCTGACTCAGCTCCATGTCATTCCTTCAGGTCCTGTCACTGGTCGTGAGAGTGACACATCTGGGGGAGGGACAACAGCTGGAAAAGGGATACAAGCTGGAATGCAAAAAGGGCTTGCATGTGAGCTGTGGATGCTGCAAGTGGACGTGCTCTGAAACCTTCCCCACGAAGGGCATTGGTGACAACCCCAGCACAGCTCATGAGCCCGACACGGTGACAGGGCCAGGCAGTCTGGCTCTCTAGAGTGCAGGGCTATGTTTGTTTGAGCAGCTGGAAGTTTGGCTTTGCTCTGCTGGAAAACCTTGCTGCTGACAACAGCTTCCTTTGTGAATCTTGCTGACTTCATTTTTGTGGCTTGGGAACTCTGTAATGGTTATGTTGGGACAATTCCCAAAGTCTGAGCTGAGCTGATGCTCTGCTGTTTGTTGTGCAGTTGAGACTGAAATCCTTGAGAGTCCAGAGTGTGTAATGGATATTGGTGATTGTGTTGCATGAAACATTTCAGAAATAAGCACCTCCTGTCTGGCAGTTCCTTTGGTCAGTATCCCTTGAGGAAAATAAGGAAGTCACTGAGGCAGTCAGTGAGGGGTAGGCTTGGATCTTGTTTCTACTGATGGAATGAGAGCAGCAGAGAAGAAACAAGAGGACTGAACACACCAAGACCAAGGGAATACTCCAGATGAGGATTTTGGCCTAGCTGCAAAATGACCTCCAGTTAGTGAGGCAGTGAATTGCTTGGTGGTTGGTGTATGATCACCTGAAAAGTCACAGCAATGTGGTACTGCTGCTTGACAGGGACGTGCCAAAGCTGTCACATAGGCAGGTGTTTTGCTGGCTGGAAGTGCACCAGGACACTCAACTGGTTCACATCAGTTAACTCACTGGTCTTCTGAA
Organism: Tichodroma muraria; assembly: GCA_013390105.1. Taxonomy (NCBI): domain Eukaryota; kingdom Metazoa; phylum Chordata; class Aves; order Passeriformes; family Sittidae; genus Tichodroma; species Tichodroma muraria. The sequence continues at coordinate 57,608 of WAAG01072821.1, forward strand.
GCTGGAGAATGGTAACATCAGCAGAAGTTGTGCCTGCGGTGGTTGACACGCGAGAAATAACCGTGGTGCTTGGGAGAACAACCAAGTGTGTATGTGCATTGGGCATTTCCTTGGGGTTGATTTGAATTTGGATCTTACTGGCCTTTTCCTCTTCATGTGTCACTGACCATCCTTTTATGCAGAATGGTGATGGACTGGAATATTTTGGGTAGCAGAGAGACCTGAATTCTGAGGTACCCAGAGTGTCAGAGGATAAATACAGAGATGCAGATGAACGGACAATGCTGGAGCTCTTAAGTGGAACCTTAAATTTTCCTCTCAACTCTTCTCCCCAGCTTTTCTGTTCTGGAAGCACAGCACTGTCTTTGTGACCAACAGAGCTGTACAGCCAGGGCTCTGCACAAAGCAAAACCCCCACCTCTCAGGTGCTGTGGGGGCAGTGCAGGTGGCTCTGCTGGGGCTGCAGTGCTGGGCTGGAGCTTGGCCATCAGCCGTGGTGGATCTCAGGCACCTCTGCCAGCGGCACCCACAGTCTGCGCCTGGATAAACTGCCCCCGAACAGTGCTGAGGGGTGGGTGGAAGTTCTCTATTCCTGGCTGCAGGTTAGAAGTACTCCTGACCCAGCATTAGTTTTGCCATTGTATTTGCTCAATAACTGTGAAGACTTAATCCTGCTTGTGCGTGTGACTTGTCCAAGACACTGCCTTGGAATTCATATGCGCTGCTCTGGAGTCCACCTGTGGTTTTTAGGTGGGAGTGAGCAGTCGATCCACCTCTCGGAATGGTTTGGTTTTGGTTTAGTGACTGACTGGCCCACACAGCTTTTTTTCTCCCAGGAAGCGTTTGCAGTGCTGTACTGGATTGGCCTTGTCCATTTAGGAGCTACAACAGAGGTACCAGGAGTCTTTGTTACGCCCTTGTGACTTAATTTGCTTGTGGGGAAATATCCAGTGCTATCCAGTGCCATACATACAGTGCTTTTGTAAAGGAAGAGCAGGGGAAGGATTTCTTCTGAACTCCAAGTTAACAGTCCGGTTACTGGAAGCCCTGTGATTTATTTGCTACTTCCACATCCTTTGTCCTTTCTTTCTCTACCCAATCCAGCTTTTCTTTTCCCATCTTTCTTGTCTTTCACCACTTCCAGTAGTAAGTACATGGCTCCTCTTCACTCCTTGTATGTATTTTGATATCAGTGTTTATGTCAGTGTCCTTCCAGTTCTTGTTCTGATTCTGTTGCTTCTCCCTCTGATCCTTTTTTTACCTGATGCCCAGTTTTACCCTCTTATTATTCCTTTTCTGCTTTTATTTAGTCACCATTACCTTCTTGTTACCTTTGGGTGACAGAGGGCAGTTGTCTAAAAGGCAGACTTACACCACTGTTCATAGCCCATATTTCTGTTGAATGTGACTAGGTATATTCTTGGCCTTAGCACACGTTTTTTTGTGTTGGTTCATCCCACCCTACCCCAGAAGTAACTACATTTACTGCAGTGGAAACTTGAAAATGAACTTCTTGTTTGCTGGAGTGATCTCTGTGTCCTGCTGTTCAGTTGGTTGTGTGTGGTTTGCTGTGTTTTTTGGGTTTTTTCTCCTTGTTTCAATGTAGGTAGTCCTGGTACTTGACAGAGAGGCTTTCTTTTTGTTCCTCATTGTAAATTATTATGTGTTGTTGAGATGAATATTAGGTGCCAAAACATCTGTTGTTCTTTTTAAGCCTGTCCTGAAATGAAATATGTGTAATTTAGTTAGACTATTGCTGGACTCAGTGCAATGTGTGTTAGGGATGGTCCTGTAAGTTTTCCAAATATATTAAAGATTGGATTGTAGTTATACAGCAAGACTCTTGTGACCACAGCGAGATTAATTAATGGTCATTCTTGATGAACAGACACCCTGAGCAGAGCCTGTAGCAGTTCTTTATGGGCATGAATTTTGTAGGGAAACACTCTCATGGAAACCGTGACAAAATGCACAAAGACAGTGACCCTGTGTCATACCTGGCACATTTTCCTTTATATATGACAGGATGGACGAGCTTTTCATTCTTCATGTTTGGGTATGGGGCCTTATGGAGACTTAAGGTACCATTTTATTCTCTTCTGTGATGCTGTCTTAGCAAATTTTGCCATTGTTCCAGAGGATATGAAGCAAACACCTGTGCACGAGACACTTCCCGGAGTCTGCAACTGTTTGGCATGTTAGGAGCTCACCACAGCCCTCATGTTTGTACAAAGTCATTGTTGTCTGAGCCACCTCAGGAGCTGAAATTGCTAAACCCTAAATTTCCCTGAGGGTTCTAAATGGTTCGTGAGGGTTGGTGATGGGATGGAGGTCGTTAGCTCAAATCCTGATCAGGTTAGTGGTGTTTGAAAGCCGTTGGTGTCTGGTGCCACGAGCAGTGTGGAATGAGGGGGTGATTCCTCCTCTCATGGCCTGGTGCTTGTATTTACCAGACCTCTCACCCACCAGCTTCCTTGCTCTGCTTTTGAGTCTGGCAGGGGGAAACTGGTGCCTTTTACCTCTCTTTCTCTGCGGATTCTCTGCCTCTTTCCTTCCTCCAAACATGAATCAGTGACTAAATAAGTAAGGGCAGCTTTTATTTTTTTTTTAATACTTTATTCCTTGGTATGGGCTGTGTGTTTCCCTCTCTGAAGTAAGCACCTGGCATACCATTACCACCTTAGCAGCAAAGAACAGGCAGAAATACAGTGAGGAGCAGTCCCTTTTCCTTCTGTTTAGAGGGTGAGAAGATTAATCTGCTCGTGAGTGGCCTTCTGGGCAGTGATGGAGCCTGAGCACTTACAAGCTTCTGCCCCAACAATGTCTTTGGACTGGAGTGATAAGGGAAGACAGTGTTTATATATAACTTTATCCTAAACTTCACACTACACGTCTGCTGCATCCTCAAGCAAGAGTGAGGGGGAAAAAATACCCAGCTAAAGTTCCTGGTTTTGTCTGTCAGGACATGTCATTTTTCTGGTGTAAAATATTGTCTCCAGTACTTTAGATAAGCTGCCTTCCTCCAGCATAAACTTTCACACATATCTAAAATTAATGTCAAATACAAAGATTTACGTGCCACAGACGATGTAAAATATCATTCCTTCCAGAACTGTTTGTCTACTCAGTGGGGTTTAATTTACCAGGACAAAGTTTGTTTTAGATCACAATCAAGTGTTTTTTTGAGCACCAAACAGGGGCCTAATCCTCTACTCAGCCATCTACAAAGGTGTTTTTTTCACACAGACCTCTGTTTTACTATGACCTTTTGGGGTTTTGAACAGTCTGTCCACTTCTTTCCAAACTGTGGTAGGGAACGCTCTGCCTGTGTTCTCTTGGAGAAACAACTGTTTTGTTAGTAACCACAACCAACTTACTCAGACTCTACATTTAGCTCCTATACTGAAAGTGTCAGATTGTTGTCATAGGCTGCCTCGGAAACGGTTCAGTGGTCTCTTGGATTCCCTCCAGAAAAAGAGAGAATGATATCCAAGAAAACAAAACTTTAAACAGAGTTCCTGAGAACCTGGAGTGACAACACTGTGTATTTTTATTTAGACTGGGTCCCTCTAGGATCCTCTTGTAGAGGACACATCCATGACTTTCTCACAGAAAGAGGTAACGCAGAAGAATTTGGAATGCAGGATAGAAGAGCAGGCAGCATGTATGTGTCTAATATGACTTGTTTCTGGAGATAATAATCCTTACTTTCATATATATAATTTACTTCTGAGGTGCCTATGAATGAGTGTAGTTCATGTTGTTCTTTGGGGAATTTAACACAAGATGTTCTGTGCTATCCAAGAGCACAAACATGCTCACAATAGAAGGAAGGTCATAGAGCTTCTGAAAGGCTCAATCTTTGTTATGCACCACCTACTCAAAACAATACATGTTAGAGGGCTTGAAAAAATTGATCCAACACCAGTGAGCAGATGACTGAAAGTCCTTCTGTCAGTCTGATGTAGGAGAGATCTTAGAGTGGTGCTAAAATTGAACAAGACCCTCGTAACAGACAGCATCAACACTCAGTTTTAGGGGGAGCAAAAAGTGATGCCAGGTTATGTTATTGAAATGTCAGCATTTGTGATCAGCACCAGTAGTATATATCTTTATATTCCCTTTAAAATGCCCTTGTCTCCAAGCTCTGTAGTTGAATGAATGGAGAGGATCCCCGATAGATACTGAAGAATGCAGACAAAACACTTGCCAAGTTTTTGTTAGCCAGTTTTAAGGACTGTGAGGTCACTTGAGATCTTTTTTTCTCAGGCAAGATTGTGATCAATTGTAGAAGTTGTGGCAGAGTCCCTGGACTATCAGCTCTGCTGTGCTTCTGGTTTGGAATGATGTTCTTGCAATAAAACGCCCACAAGAAATTCTGCTATTTCAAATAAATACACTTATTTCCATGCTTTACAAATTTCTGTGCCTATGAACCTCTGTGGGTTGGGCACTCAAGTGGAATTTTTCAAGACTAACTTCTAGGCTTCCAGTTTGGACACTCACTAATCTGTAGTTGCAAGGTAATTCATTTCAAAGAGTTTCTGTAGGCTGTGGGATTTCGTGCTATGATATGTGATATGATGGGGAAGTTTCTTAGAGGACTGATAGTGTGAACACCATAATATGCTATGAAAGCCATATTTTAAGTGCGTGCCTGATAAGAGAAAGGGTCTGCAATTCTTGGTGTTTTTTTCTGTATGCTGGGTCCTTCCTGTCCTGCACAGTTCCTTCCCTGCTGTAAATGTTTGTGTCATTCCTTGCAGGATTCAGAAGGAGGTCTCTATGTGTGCATGAACACGTTTCTGGGCTTTGGAAGGGAACACATCGAAAGGCATTACCGGAAAACGGGACAGTGTGTCTATCTGCACCTGAAACGACACGTGACAGAGGTGAGACTTCTGGCTTCCCATAGAATGACCCCAGCAATTCTCATGTCTCTTGTGCTCATTTGGGTAATGTATTTCAGACACAGACCAAGTCCTGAATGACTGAAATGCACACATTTAGATTTGGGGCTGGATAACAAATCCAGGTGCTTGGATCCCAACCAATCCTATAGCTTCCGTTCTGAGATGAATCAAAAGCCCTAAAGAGTCAGACCTTAAAGGCAGCTCCTTCCTGACTTTCACTGTTTTTCACTTCTCATCTCTGTGTGTCACATACATATTGTCTGCATGTTATGTGCACACTGTACACAGCTAAACACTTTTCTGAAACCTGCCTTTCAAGTGTACAATTACTGAGTTTGGCTCAGATTTGGCTAGAAGCTGCTGAGACCTATTTCTTATACGAGGTTTCATCTCAGGGTGACAGGACTACTTTTCATCCTAAGATTCCCATACAGTTAAGCCCTGACCTGGCCTGGGATCTTAAGTTTAGCTTAAATTAATGCTGGATTCTAGAGACACACACTTCATTTAGCCTTTCCCCACACATGGGTGTGCACATACAACCTCATGTTCACTGCTCTTCCATACTATCACTGCATATCAGCAGTCACTTATAACCTGTGCTTTATAACCTCTGTCTGTGGTTTGTCTGGCATCTTTAAGACTTATTTACTTCTGACCTTGGCTATATGGAAGGCACAGGATTTGCTTATAGCTCACTCTCCCATAAGCTCTATCTTTATTGGCAAGTTAGAGGGCTTAAAATAGCTGCTTGGAGTGGGTTAGAATCCTTGTTTTGTATTCTACAGCAATGCTTCCCCTGGGTGATGAAGGCCTTGAGTTATGTAAAGTCCCCTGACCACTTATCATTTCCGGTAGAGGACTGTTCATATTTTATCAGAATTACAGTGAGGTGGATTGCATGTTTTCCAGGATGAGATGGTAAATGATGTTTTTTATGCTTCAGAATTGCCTTTCCTTCTAAGGGCAATACCAAGCTTTTCATTCACTCTGTTAACTGAGTTTTTGCAGAGCCTGCTCTGGTTTTAGTAATGGTTCTTCTGACTGAATTTAACACTCCTGAAAGATGCTATCTAGAGACAGGTGGGCAGAAATCCTGTCCAGAAATCCTCTTGACAGGGCAGAAATCCTGTCAGCTTTCCTTGTACATAACTTTCTTCCAGCAAGTTAAGGTAAACTGGGGTTAAAATGAGGCCTCAAAAATTCCTTTCCTGATAAAGATTAGTCTGAAGAACTGCAAAATGGAGAAACAAATATCCCAGCTGTTGTTTGGTGTTGCAGACCCCTTTGATTGAAGAAGTTCATTGGTTCCTGTTTCTCTCCTGGTGAATCATGATGTAGCAGGGGGGCTGGCTCTGTGCTGGAAGGTGACAACACACTGGTTCCCTGGGTCATGTGGCAGGAAACAGGGTTTGACTACACAGTGTAGGTGAATATTGCATCATCTAATAGGGCTCATAGCCAGGATTCCTCATATATTAGCTGTGGATTTCTTTTTTTTTTTGCCATGGCTATTTACTTCTTAAGTGCTCTCCATGTTTTCCTTTGAGCAATGTGAAACATCAAGTGTTTTATGAAGTGTCTGGCACATGCTCCATTGTGGTTTTGGTTTTGGAAGCCAAGCTTTTAATGGTGTAGGATACAGTAAAGCCAAAGGCATTGGATAAGAATCTTAAGATTCTTATAGTGAGGCTGCTATTCCTGCCCGTGGTTCCCTTGGCATCATCCTTGCAGAATGCACTGCATTGCTGCAGAATTCCTGGGTTGCTTCCCAAGATGTTTGGAGTAAATGTCAGTTGTGTATATTGTCACAATTCAATTAGAAAATAAGGGTCACCTCTTCAGCCTGCTGGCTCAAGTAGAGCTGGAGCATCTGCCTGTGGCAGCTCAGCACCAGAGGCATCTGCTGAATCATCAGAGATGGGCACAAGTGAATGTTATGGAGCACCCTCTGGTAAAATGCTTAGCTAAATCAAGGAAATTGATTTTTATTTTTCCTTTTCCACAGAGTTACATTCTTCATAATTTTTAAATCAGTCTCTTTCCTGGAGTGTATGACTTTTATACAACTGCCTGGGTGCTGTTCATTTCCAAGCAGAGCTTTAGCTTGGTGCAGTAGTGATACCTCAGCCCTGTTGAAAACACTGGACAGAGAAGCACGAAGATTTCCTACAGGGATAGGTTTCTGGGTGTTATCCAGGGATGATGGTGTTATAAAAAGTGAGAGGCAGCAGAACAGGCTGCACTGTCACCTTGTCCAAGGAGCATCACAAATGGAATTTAATACCACTGCTGATGCCTCACGTCACTCCCATTTGTTGGGTGTGTCACATCTGTTGGAAACAAAAATGGGTTTGTGAATGGAGAATGTTTTCAGTGATTTCTGACAAGGTAAAAAAAGACTGTCAGGTTGTGGGTGTTTCAGGAGTATTAAGCATCTTCAATTCTGATGTATTTGTATTTGGAAAATTCAAACTGAAATCATTGCCAGCCTGAGTTAAATATAAACACTTGATGTGAATTCTTTCTCTTTGAAATCTCTAGTCTTAATGACTTTCACAATATCACACTTGGTGACATCAGAATTGAATTGGAGCTTCCTAGTATTGGAAAATACATTTTCTTTTAGTTCTGGAAATACAGTCCTTGGAGAATGTGTAATTCATTCATAATGTATTTGCAATTGGGTTACGTTGTTTCTTGCTACTGCTTTTTAAAAAAGATTTAAAGTACATTTAAAATAGATTCCTGGCTACTTCCTTCCCACTTGTTAAATTCTAGTAGCATTAAAGAAAGAAATGTTCTGCATGTTATTTTCAGTTCATTGAGGAATTTTTATTTTAACTGCTGGAGCTGCAACTCTGACTTTTCCCTAGGGCTTTTCTATGTGGGTAATGGATTCTGTTCTTAAATGCAGCCAAGGGGTGTTTGTTGGCATCTGCTCTTTCTAAGAATGGAAAATTTTCCTATGATGTATAAGACCTCACTGGTGATTAAAGCAGTTTGCTTAGGCCAAAGCTTTATTTACATGGTGAAGGGAACCACCCAAAATATGTGACCCTTTTGCCTGTGAAGGGGCAGAGGCGAACATGAACTTTCCCTGTAGGCTGACAGGTTCTTGGCTGGTTTCTCTCCACCTGTTGTCTCCCCATATTATTATNAACCTTGCCAGTTACACTAACATTACACCATCATGCATCATGTTGGTGCTTTTTTGATTTAATTTGATTTAATGGTGCCATTTAATAAACAGCTTAAGGACTAAGTGTATTGACTTTGATGTTTCCTCAGTTAGCTGTGTTTTCCCTTGTAGTCTGGGGTATTCTGAACTGGAAAAGCAGTGAAGCTTAATCTCATTTGGAAGTTACTGTTCTCTGCTGTGGTCCTCAAATTAAAAAATACAATCAAATCCCCCACTAAACAATTGCTTGAGTGTTGTCGAGTTTTCTCCATACTTTCTAATATTTAGAAAACATGGTGGTAATTTGGATTAATGGAAGCAGGTGTAGATCCTGATGGAAAGGGCTTTTTTTTCTGGATAGAAGTAAATGAACCGAACTAACAGATCAGAGCAGAGTGGTCCTACTGGAATTAGTTATGAAGGGTTGAATCCTTTATGCAGATAATAGCCTTTTCTTCTCTCTAATTCAGCTTTAGTCATTGTGAAATACAGTTGGGGGATCTAGTGGAGAGAGTTTGAGAGGGGCTGGGTGTCTCTGTCTTGGTGACAGAGCAGCTGTCACCCGTGGTGGCTGTGAGACAGCCTCTGATCAATTGCTAGAAAGCCAAGAGTGAAGGACTCGGGTGGAGGCTCCCTCTCTCCAGGGGGTGGTGGGCAGTGATGAGTCCCAGCGCCAGGGGTGAGCAGAGAGCATTCACGTTCTTGCTCATCAAGGACTGTGACTTGATAGGAGGGGTTAATGCAGGTTTACTGTTGTCCCACTTGATGGATTTTTAATTGTTTCTTTCTCTCTTTCCAGAAGGTACCAGGAGCATCTGGTGGAGCTTTACCAAAAAGGAGGAATGCTAAGCTATTTTTAGGTATTGTGAGCAGCTGCTTTCACACAGTCCTTTTCTGACCCTGTCTGCATGTGGACTTGGGTTCTGCCCACCATTGTGTCTGGCTTTGGGGCTCCTTTTGGGTTTTCTTTTCCTGCTGTTTGTTTTGGTTTTCTTTTTAACTTTTGGTTCTAGATTTTAACGTTTTTCCAGGCAAATAAGTAATTCTTAACCATTTTGGTGCATATTGAGAGATGTGTGTATATATACATGAAACATTTTAATGTAAAATACATCCTCAACTACTCTGAAGCAGCCTAGGCTTTGAAAGGTGCTTTTTTACTAATTCTGTCCATTCTCTCTCTGTAATTTCCACAGAGCACTCTTTTATTAGAATGTTGACCTATACTAAATGTTTAGATGTATTAGGGCCTCAATGTGGCTCTGTTCTGCTCAGCAGCTGGTCATAGGAAGGGTTGTTAGCATTTTAAAGTTGTTACACAGGTAAATGTTCTTTGGTGATGTTGTGGTCTCTCTTGTAATGAATGCAACTGCACATACATCATGAGCATCTCTAATTCTGTTATGTCCACAGTTCTATTCCCTTGCTTCGTGGAAAGCAGATTCTTACCATGCCCATATCATCCAAAATCCATTTATTCAGATTACCCAGAAAACCTGAGGGACTCATAAATATGGATGAAGAGAATGTGATGAAAAGCCTGTGTTCTCTCTTCTCCCACAGCTTGTGGTATTTCTCCAATTCATCTATTATTTATTGTCTCTGTATTAATAGTGAATAGTGAATTTTTCTTCAGGTAATGAAAAGGTGAAATGTTTTCTTTACAATTGCCAACTCTTATGGCTAAAGAGAAACAATAGAATGACCTTCTGTTAGAATTGCTTTGATCTGTGGAATGTGTCCCTAAGAGACCTTTGCAGATTGTGATTGATTAAATTGTTGTTAAGTAAGTCTTGCAAGGAGGGCTGAGAAAGAAAAAAGACTGAAAGTGAGTCATAAAACAGTTAAACTTGTAGGAAGAGACTGTTACATCACAGATGCTGCTTTAAATGCCATTTACTGCCAGTTTACATTGAAAATCATGATTGTCACTGGATGCTTATAAAATAATGAATATAAAATATAAAACAAAGCTGGCTGCAGTGCAGCAGTGCTTGTACAGCATTAGCAATGTGAGTGTAAATGTGAAGTACAAAAGCACATTCAAATTTTGTTCTTGCTGGTCTTCTGCATACACCTGAAGGCTTCTGTCACTGAGGTGTGTCAGCATGCAGGGTACTGGTAGAGTGTCTCTGATGTGCCACGTTGAAATCCTCAAATTCCTCCCTCATGCATGAGCATTTTGTTCCCTCTGAGTAGGTCTTGAGCAGCAGTTCCAAGGGAACTCCTGAGCCCAGTGCAGTTTCACTGGGGTGGCTTTAGGACACAGATCTATCACCACTTAATCCAGCACTTCTGGAATCTAATGCACTTTTGAAAATGTATCTCATCTGGTCTATTGTTCTACTGCAGTCTTCGTTGCAGCCCCTGCTGGCTGGGAGTAAACTGGTGTCAAGTCTGCTCTGTTCCTGCAGGTAGTACTTCCATGCTTCCAAATGCTTTGTGTGCACTTGTTTGGGTCAGCAGATGGTTTTGGCCATGCTTAAAGCAAAGAACAAAGAATTATTCCTGTTCTTGTTCATAGCTGAGGAAACAAAAGCTCAGAGTGGTAGTGGTAGCTGATTGGATCATTTTGCATGTGACAGCAGCAGAGGTGGTTAGCAAAACTTGGTGTCTTATCTCTTAATCCAACATACTTTTCATTGGTTCAGAACTGCTGATCTCATCTAAACAGATTGTTTTAATTCTGTCTTTCTTGTTGTGACCTTGGGCACCTGTCACAGAATGGCTGGGGTTGGAAGGGACCTCTGGAGATCAAGTCCAATCCCCTGCTGGAGCAGGTGCATGTTGAACAGGCTGCACACCATCCTATCCAGGCATATTCTTAATATCTCCAGAGAAGGACCCTCCACAAGCTCTCCTCTGGCAGCCAGCTCCAGTGCTCTGTCACCCTCAAAGTAAGGATGCTTTTCCTCAGATGTAACTTCCTGTGTTTCAGTTTGTGCCTGTTGGGGCTTGTCCTGTCACTGGGCACTGCTGGGGAGAATCTGGCCCTATCCTCTTGATACCTGCCCTTAAGATATGTGTGTGCACTGATAAGATCCCCTCTCTGTCTCTTTTCCAGGCTGAACAGGCACAGCTCGTCCCCATAAGAGAGATGCTTTAGTCCCCTAATTATCTTTGTTGCCCTCCAGTGGACCCTCTCCATCAGCTCCTTGTCTTTCTTGGTCTGGGGAGCCCAGAACTGGATGCAGGACTCCCAGGTGCAGCCCCACCAGGGCAGAGTGGAGGAGGAGGATGATCTCCCTTGATCTGCTGGCCACACTGTTGTTAATGCCCCCAGGATACCACTGGCCTTCTTAGAGGACACAAGGGCACATTGCTGGCTCATGGTTAGTTTATCCTGGCTGATACAGCCCAGCAATGTGACCTGCCAGGTAGGCCTTGCAGACAAAGCCAGACAGGGATCAGTGGCTAACTCCAGCATCCCTGTGTTTCTACGTGTCTGTCAATAATTCCCTGAAGGCCCGGAGATTTAAGCTGTGTGTACAAAGTCAATCCAGTTTGGGCATTTGTTACATTGCTTGTTATAATCCTCTTGGATGTAAAACTATTAAAGATACTAAACCCTTTTCAATCTCCTTAGTATTAGGAAAACATCTTTTGGATGCTCACTGATTACTTTCTAGCACTGCTGCTATCTAGTAAATGCAATAGAAACACAGACTGCTTGGGCCAGTCAGCTGCAATACCCATCTTTCCCTAAACATGGAAAGATTCACAGCCAAGTGTGTGTGCATGTGCCCATGTGCATCAGGTTCTGGGCACGTTTTAGTTTGGGTTTTTTTTGGAGAAGGCTGGAGGGTGTTAGCTGTGAGTGTTCTGTGTAAATAACAGCATTGTTTATTGAAATGTATGAACTGCCTTTAATCTGGCTGGTTTAGGTGTTGCTAGACAGTGGGCACACGACAACTTCAGCTGTGCTATGTTTCAGGGAATTTGGAGTGATATTTAAAGCAGACTGTCTGCCTTAATCAGTGCCTTATGTGTGAATAAGAAAATCTTGGTTAATGGGGTGTACTGTGATCATCCTTATGAGTTTCTGGTCAAAAAAGGTAGCAGAATTAGGAGGAAGATTCTTGTGCTGAAGGGATTGGAGGTCCGGTTTTTACCATAGTTACCAGCAGAGTCTCCCTGAACATGTTATCCCAGGAAGTTATCAGGAGAGTCTTTCAGAATGTTCTAATTATGAAGAATTAATGCAATGTAAGTGGTCTGGAAAGGGATTGAAAACTGAAGAAATGGAGTTTGCTGGTTGATTTAAAATTACCTAAGAGATTTAATCTAAAAGTGATTTTTAAGGTGTTACCGAGTAACTAGACAATAGATGAAGTCGAAAGATGCGAAGAACACAAGACAGGTGCTTGGGCTGTGTGCGCACAGGGATGTGGTACAAGTTACCTGCTGCTGCTCAGAGAGGTGCTTCTGAGAGAGAGATGGGACAAATGGTTCTCTGAAATGCCAGCTCAGTTGTCAGTAGCAGTGGGAGATTTGAGTGGAACACCAGTAAAGCAACACTTTATATTTTGTTTTCTATAATTTTGCTTTATAAATTGGAAGTGAACCTCTGTTTTGAGTGGCTGAACTGCATTGGCACACAGTATCTCCCACTATTCTTTCTCCAAACCAACTAGCAAACGCCATTCCCCCTCACCCCCAGCAAGCAAAACACCTCAGGTCGGTATTTGAACTCTGCATTGAAGGAGGAATCACCCCATTTTTGCCTGGTTCTGGTGTCCTCTTCCTGAGCATCTGTTGATCCATGCCCGAGCCTGGACTGTCAGCTATACAGAGCTGGCAGAGTGACTGTCATAAAACTTGTCCCAAGGCAGATGTCCTGTCTCAGATTGGTTACCAGAGCATCATCTGCCAGTGCAGCAAGCTGTGGCAGCTCTGTTTTGAGCAAACTCAGGGCTAACTCAGACCATCAATTAAAAGTGTTTTGAAGTCCTCAGATGAACAGCTCTGTCAGCAGATCTGTGGTTGCTGCTGAGGAGAGTATCTGTGACACAGAGCGGGTCTCAGGAGACCTTGGAAATGAAAACTTCCACTTGGAGAGTCTGGGAGAACTTGTAAACTTGCTGAGCTTTCCCTGGATGGCACCTCCTTGCTGATGGCAGTGGATGGACTCATGGCTACTGTTTCCAAGTGTAAAGACCACTCCTAAGAGTGGTTATACTGTATTTGACCTCAGCTCCACTTTGTTCTCCCAGGTCTAGTAGGCAGGAGCAGAACCTTGTTTGCAGTAAGGATGTTTTTGTTTGGAGAGCTTCTGAAGAGGGCTTTTACCATAAGTGGTTAAAGTTTATATTTATGAGAGTAAGCAGAAATAGAATATCTGTATGAATGAAAAGTTGTGATGTAGGAGAATTTGAGCATTTCCTGACAATATTTTTGCAATTTAGCCCAGTAAAATAGTGCATATTTCCCAGCAGCAGCAGTAGAACTGATTAGCTGTTGCTTTTTAACTTTGCCATGTATACTTGAATTGAGTATAGGATGGTGAACAGATACCTTACACTAATGGAGTCTCTTAATAATTTGCTGGTTTGGGTGGGTCTGTGAAAATTAGACTAGGTTAAAGCAGGCTAATGCTGCTGTCAAAACAGTTCTGAATTTGAATTTTTGTGGTTTAGTTTTGCTTGATTAACATGTGACTGTGTCAGAAATGCAAGGGATGAGGTCTTACCTAGCAATAGTAACAACATAAAAATGCTTTGGAGATGTAGCGAGCAATTTAATGTTCTTTTGCAAGTAGTGAATCAGCCAAATGATCCTTGTAGAAAGTTTTACTTTTCATTTTTATACAAAGAAGAATGTTATGACTGGAGAGTAATTTTTTTTAAAAAAATTCTTCTGTTTTATAATTCATCTGATGAAGTTAATATTTTGAATATGCCTGAAAACAAATTAACTGAGTAGCTTATAGTCTGCAAAGTGCTGCTGCTGCAATTCACTATTATTTAGAGGCTTCAGGAAGAAATAATTTGATTTAAAGGCTCAGATCTCCACTTCCAAGTCAATACGAATTTGTCCATTGCTTTCAGCGAGAGCAGAATCAAGCCCAGATTCCTAAGATGTCTGTGTAGGGTTTCAAAATTAGTTGTAGACTTGCTAGTCAACATCCTCATTCATGTCTCACGTTTGTTTTCCCTTTCACACGCACACAGACGCATCCGTATGCGCAGGAAATCCTGTTTGGGGGTCCTGTCTGGAGTCTTTTATGCCCCTATTATTAGTGCAGTCAGTTGGTAACTTGTCTAAATCTGATCTGGACACATGCACTCCTTCTCTTCCCCTCTGCTGGGTTGGTTTCGTTACAGTAGTGTCTCTCCCAGCTGCTGTTTTCAGTCATGCAGCAGCAGCACATTCTCACCCTCGCTCAGTGATGCCCTGTGAGGTGCAGTAAATTTACTCTACTGACCACCCACCCAAAATAACAGCGGCAGTTCAGCCTCTGCTTTGAGGTGGCTGCTGCTTTCCTTTGCCTGGCCTCCCAACACAGCACTTACAACCTGTGGATACTTTGTTTTGGTGGCCAAAGAGCTGAGCTGAGGCTCTCAGGAGGCACCAGGAAGGTGTTGTTGGGAAGGGAAACAATGTCCTGTGGACCTTGACCATCAAGCTGTCAATACTTGGAAGAATTACTAACTGGCTGGTTATCTTGTGGCTCAGTCTCAGAACTGAGTAAAGCCTTTTTTGTTTTGTCTTCTACTCACAGTGCATCTTGGAAGAACATGCTTGATCAAGAAACAACTTTGGATGAAGTACAGTGCATGACAGTTCATGCTTTTCAGTGTCTAGTGGTAGAGTAATTTTTAATCAAATGTTCTCCTTTTGCATGTAGATTTCACCCTACTCCTCTTTCCTGTAGTTACTCTTAGTCCTCCCTAAAATTCTGCACTAGAAACTACCTGCAGACTGCACATGATGCCCAGTGGCTTCAGGGTCAAATTCCGTCCACATTTATTGCTGGCTCCATTTGCTTCTGAAGTTACAGTTGTCTGTTTTTATTATTTCTGCCCTTATGCTTTCTCAGCCTTGCTGGCCCTTGCACTGGCACGGAAAATATAATGCAGGTGCAATTTCTTACTCAACTTAACAGCTATGTCTCTGAGCACATACAAGCCAAGATTCAAAAATATGAGTGGTGATCTGGGTGTTTTCAACTGACATGATTAAGGGGTCCCTCTGAGTGTCCCTCAAGTTTATATGGTCACCTGCTCTTTATGTATGTATGGAGGGATTTCAGTCTGTGACCTTAGAAGTTAATTCCACTCTTATGTACTGGGTCTGGACTCTGAGAAACTGTCTTCAGAGTGATAAAGCAGTGCCTTTTAATTCCTAGTCAGAGGGAGTAGGTGTTGGGTGGAAGTGTACCAGTTTTATGCGCTCACCTTCAAAAGGGGAATTTTAAATCCTCATGGTGTTTCCCAGTACTGCTAGGAAGCTTTGTGCATCCTTCTTTAAATAACAAGTGGGGTGCTGCAATACTGGTGTGTCAGGCAGAAAGAGTCCCATGCTGATGAGACACAATTTTCTGCTTTTCTGCTGATACGAATGGCATGAAGCCTGAGGAGGTAAAAAGGAAATTCCCTTCCCTTTCCCATTGCACACAGGAGGCTGGTGCTCCTAAGCATGTGAAGTCCTCAGATGCCAGCAGATGATTGCTAATAGGATACTGTCTTTTATCCCTGCATCACTGGTTCAGATGCAGGTCAGGCCAGCAGCACTAAAGCCTCTGCTATTTGGCTGCTGTCTGGCTTGGGAGATGAGCTGCAGTGTGTGTCTGAATTTTGAACGCAGGCAGCCGTATCACTGCTGTTTGTCTAAGGGGATTGCAGGTGTTTTAGGTGAGTGTCCATAGCACAGAGCAGTGAAGATCAGCGGGTCTCACATCCCGGTGGCCGCTGTGAGCTGGTGCCAGGTTCCCTCTGGTGGCTGAGGCACTGTGTCACCGCAGCCCTGCGAGAGCGTTCACTGCCTCCGAGCCCGGCTGAGCACACGCTGAGCTCGTATCCTTCCCGAGGAGCCTCTCTCCTGTTTAGGAGGTGGTCAGTACTTTCGGCTTTGTTATGCTGGCCACCGTCGAATTTGTGGCGTTAGGTGAAAATTCCCTGCGATGCGTTGTGGTACGCGCCATCAGCTTGGAGATGCTCAGTTTCCTTATTCCACAGAACAGGAGAGCTGTTAAAACCTGCATCTGTGGAAATTCACTCCTGTATCAAACACAGGACTGTAATACAACCTGAGAAAGAAGCCTGGAGTAAAGTGAGATCTCTGGTCATCTCTATTATGTAGGAGTAAGGGAAGGGATCTTTATGAAAACACTGTGATTTGGGGAATTAGTAATGAATTAAGTACATTCTCTAAAATTGTCATGCTTTCAGTATGAGAAAATGTTCTTGCTTCTGTGTCTATGCTGAGCTGATGAAAAAGGGCTTGTTTTGGTTGCTGCTGAGGGAGTTCATGTTGCTGGAAGTCACTGACAGTGGGTGTTGTCACCTCAAGGCTGGCTGGTGCAGCAGGTGAGCCAAGAGTTGATGTTCCTCTCAAGAGCTGTTCTTTCCAGGTCAAGTTAAAATATATTTTGATACTTGTTTTATCATTTGGGTTGCTCAGTCTGTTACTGCTCACTGGGTAAATAGAGAGCTCAGTTTTCTGAATCTGGCTACTGTCATCCTCACCTCTCTCCCAAACATACATTTGAGATTTCAGGCATTCCCGGGGTGCAGTGGTTGCTGCCAATGCTCATTTAGGATCAAGTGACTCATTAAGCATCTGCTCGTACTAGGGGGGAAATTAAGAACCAGCTTTGGCTACTGCTAACACATCTCATTTTTTTGGTTGAACCTTATTCTGTCAGTGACTGGCACATCAGAATACGGTGGATCCCTTATGTCCAGATGGGAGAAGGATCCAGGAAATCCCATCATTGCCTGGGCAATTCTCGCAGTTGAATCTTGTAAAATTTCTAACATGTGCATGTTTGGTCTAAACTTTTTCATTTGTTCTTGGAAGAACAGAACAAGATTTTAACTCAATCTTGTCACTACGTAATAATTAATTAATAATTATATTTTTTCATGGAGCTAGAGACACAAACACTAGCCATTTAATTCCCAATATACTCTCCTGCCTCTCTCTGGGTCCACATATTTCTGGGCAAACATTTTAGCTGATGTTGCTTGGTCAAGGCTCATATGTAAGGAAAGAAGTCATTCTTACACTGGAAGACAAATGTACACAAACACTGTGGAAGGCTTGATCTTCAAAGGAAAGCTTTAGTAGCTAATGAGTGCTTTTTATACAGATAGTTACCCTGGTTAAAGAGTGGAGTTAGCAAGAGAGGGATATTGGTGTTACTGTACTTGCTGTAGCTATTTGAGACTATGGATGAGACACAGGAATACTTCCAGCCATGGACATCTTTATGGGAGGAAAGGCCACAGGTTCAAGATGGATGGGAGCCACAGCACGTTTTAGCCACGTCTGTGATCTGGAAAATATGGGGTGCTCTTTTTATTTGTCCTCTTCAATTTGGGCATGTGCAGGGCAGCCTGGTCTCCATGCTTTATAGCATTTCAAGTTTCTGAGTAAAAGGCACAGCAGTATTGCATCCTGATTTTGTCCAAAAGGAGCAGAATTTTGCTTGCTGCTTTGCAGAATGAGATGTCTGCCACAGTGCACTGCTTGCAGAGAGGCCAAACCAATTGTATCTGTGATTGGGGATAGCATTAAGTGGAAATTTTGGTCCTCAGAACATTGTCTTGCAGGATGGTGAGATTTCAGTTTAGATCAGGATTTCACAAATGTTTCTAGCCAGAGAAACCACTGGCTGATGCCAGGCAAGCAATTTTTATAGTGGTACCCCTGTCACAGTTTTGGAACTTTGATCATGGGACAATCTCCTAACGTTCCTCTTGTTTTCCAGATCTGGAGATAAGCAGTGATCTCAACAGTGATGACTTTGAATATGAGGATGAAGCAAAACTTGTTATCTTCCCTGATCACTATGAAATCTCATTACCCAACATAGAAGAGCTACCTGCACTGGTCAGTGAGTGTGTGGAAGTGGTCATAGGAATTGTCTCCTGTGTCTGTTTTTATCAAGATGGTGCCTTGTTTTCTTAGGTGCAGCACTTGTTTGGACATAAAGATCTTTCTTTACCAGCTATAATATAGTGTTAGTCATTTTTAAAAGTGATCTTTGTCTTTGTTTCTTGGATTTCCTTCTATCTCCTGTATTCCTTCCCTTATTATGGTGCCAGCTTGTCCTGGGAAAGCTCACATAGTACACGTGCTTACTCTCCTGCTAAAATAATGACGACAGTCTAAAAGATTAGATGCATATTTGAGTGTATAAATAGTCCTACTGATAAGCAGTTCTGTATGTGGTTAGCAATAGGCTGAGTGCCAGGTTCTGTCCAGTCACTGAGTCGTGTAAGGCTTTGACTGACATCCATTTGTCTTCCAGGTGACGATAGCTTGTGATGCACTCCTCAGTGCAAAATCACCCTACAGGAAGCAGGAACCTGACTCCTGGGAGGAAGAGCTGCAGGCATCTAAACATGCTAAAACACTTGTACAATTAGACAATGGTGTTAGAATTCCCCCCAGGTGAGGGCAATAAGGTTTGTCCATTCTAGGCTCTCTAATTCAGTCCAGGTTAACTGAACTAAAGCAGGAACTCAGGCCACGATTCCCTGGCGTGACTCTGGGCTGGGCGTGTGGGTTGGTTTGACCTGCCGTAATGGGAAATGCAGAACTGGCTCCTGCCTTACGTATTCCTGCTGTTTCTCCCTGTTTGTCTCACAGTGGCTGGAAGTGCTCCGAGTGTGACCTGCGGGAGAACCTGTGGCTGAACCTGACCGATGGCTCTGTGCTCTGTGGGAAGTGGTTCTTTGATGGCAGCGGGGGCAATGGACATGCCATGGAGCACTACAAGGAGACAGGTTATCCCCTGGCAGTGAAGCTGGGAACCATCACTCCTGATGGAGCAGGTCAGCCACGTGGCATGTTCTGAGATGAGGTACCTTCTGTGCATGAGGCTGACAGTGTGTATCTGTTACCAGCTGGGCTTGTGCTTCTAGTGCAAGTGTTTGAGAGTGAGAAAGGAAGCTCTGTGAGTCTGTGAATGTTGGTCAGAGTTGAGGGGAATGACACACACTACATTCTGAGAAAGTCCATACCTGTTTTATCTGCTCATTTTATATTTTCTATAAATATTTTTGGAGTGTTTGCATAATACTAGGCTTATAACATAAGAATGATATTAGTCTGAAACAACAGAATCTGGAAAAACAATATGCTTTAGTTCTGCTACATCTCCTAGGGCAAATGGTTCAACTTTCTGTAACAAACAGCAACAGGGTAATGAGCTTTTTAAAAGTCTGTTTGTAACAGCATGTATGGTTTTTTAATTATAGTGGAAACCCCTCTTTTTCCTTGTTGAACAAAATGTTGCTGAAATGGTCTAATGAGCACACATCTTCATGGGGCTGCTGTGTTGCTCATTTGTAAAATGTGTGATGATCTTGAGAGGGAAAAAAAGCTGTAGCTGTATCCTTGTTTGCATATTCTCCAAGTGTGATGTTCTGCAGTGTTGCTGCAGAGGGGATTATGGTGTGTGAGGATTAGATGGAATGAAAACATGAGGAGCTGAAAAAGTCATAAGCAAAGAGATCTTTTGTTGCAGCTGCATGGAGAAGTAAAAATGGAAGAACAGATAGCATGATTATATTTTGGCTTTAGTGCTTATGACTACAGAGATGAAAAATTGCTGTTTAGAGCAGCCCCTTTTTTTAACAAGCATCAGTTGAGAGCTTTTCTAAGTCCTATTCAGTGTTGAGGAAAGGCAACTGTAGTCAGATTCAACCAGCTGTGCCACAGAAACACTAAGCAAAAAGCATTTTTTTCTCTCCCAGATGGAATGTTATTTCCTTGCTTGAGCCTGGTCTTGGATGATTTCTATCCAAATCTCTCAGCTATTGAAGGATTTGCCCAGCTGTAGGTTTAGGATTTGCCCAGCTGTAGGTTTCAACTGCATCTACAAAGCAAACAGGATATTCTGTAGCTGGTTTTTTTCAGAATTTTTTTCTTTTCTTTCCCATCTTTAGCAGCAATACTTGTTTTCTTATGGCTTCTGTCCTTGTGCCTCCCACTGATCAGCTGCTTCCTCTCTTATGTGGCCTTTGGGATAACAAAGGACAGGCTGTCATCCTTCCCTCTGAACGAGAGGCACCAGCTGTTCTCCACAGACCTTTGTTCCTCTGGATGATGTTTACTTGGTTTCCCTATAGAAAAGTCTTCCCTCCCCCAACCTTCCTTGTTCCTTTTCAGTAATTATTCTGTCTCTGATCTATATTTCTGCAGTACTCATAACCCCTCGATGGGGCTGGGTGATAGATGAGCTTCAGGAAAGAGGCTCTGTGGCTGATGGTGACACAAAATCTGTCTGTTTTCTGCTTCCCTGGGTTAAAGGTGAAGAGGTGATGGTACATGAGTAATAAGCACTAGTCCCTGCCCTGACATAATTTATTCCTTTTTCACCCCAGTAGGAAGGAGAAGGAGGTGGTGCCACTGACACTCACCCTAGGTGTACACAGAGGAGAGCTCTTTGTCTTGCCCTGAGGAATCTGTGCTGTGTGCAGTATGAAAGCTTTCTGAGGTGCTAGCCCCATTTTGTAGTATTCTGTCCGCAGGCACATCCGGGATCAGGGCAGAAATTGAACCAAACTTCTCTTCCACTCTTGTACCTTGGACAGGACGCACCAGGGAGTCAGGAAAGTTGTTTGCCTCAGTAGGCTGAGCACTGAGACTGTGCTACCTGCTGCCCCTCTTGACAGTGCCACTGGATTTTATTTCCAGTCACTGTGAGGTTGCTTGTTTGGAATAGATTGAGGCATGGAATTGGGCACTGGCAGTGGGAAACCCCTTATGATCAGTGCTTGGAGGAGTTGCTTTGTTGACGCTAATCTTAATTGATGCTAATCAGTTGTCAGATACTTTTGGGGAGATCCTGAGCCACTTCTTTCTTTAGGGACAGTGTTACCATTGCTTGTTGAAATATAAGTAGGAAGGAGACATGTCTGCACAGTCAGAACAGGTGTAAATCTTGAGCTGTGGAAGAAAATGAGGTCAAGTAGCATTGACATTTTTATTTCCTTAAAATAATATGAATCATAGTGACTATCAGGAAAAAGTTTTCCAGACAGGGGATGGTTGGGCACTGGAAGAGTATCCCCAGGGAAGTGGTCACAGTGCCAAGCCTGAGTTCAAAATGTAATTGGACAACACTCTCAGGCCCATGGTGGGATTCTTTGTGTGTCCTGCACAGGGCCAGGAATTGGATGATACTGGTGAGTCCCTTCCAACTCAGCACATTCTATCATTTTTTTCTCTGTTTATTAATATTCTGTGTTGCCTGTCTCAGATTTATCTTGGTGCATTTTTTCCCCCCTTCCACTCTTCCCTTTTTCCCCTTTCTCACTCTAGACACCAGGTCCTTGAGTGTCATGTTTGCTGACTTGTCTACATTCCTCATCTACCAGGGTCCATATGACTGCACAGCAGACCTTGGCAGCTCTAATTTACTGTCTTTGATTTTTTGAAGCAAGTGAATTCTGTGTTTTTTCCATGAACTTAAGCTACACAGCAGAAAGTACTGAAGTAAGGCACGAGCTATGGGCTTGAGCACAATATTAATCTTGTGTTCCACTGCTGCTGCTCTGGGCCAGTAGTCCCAGGTGATTTGCTCTCTGCAGTTGTCAGAGCAGAGGGAAAACAGTATCAAAACTTCCACGCTGAAAGCAGTCACCCCAGCTCAGTTGCTGTGTAATCTCACTCCATCAGGGGTTTGAACTTTCCGGGATCTTCTGGCTGTGCTGTGACCTCACCAGAATACTATGGGAATGTTGTGATGCCATGTGTGTGGATGAGCAGTCATGTCTTCTGGGTGCATTTGCTACCACACAGCGGAATTCCAGCAGATGGGCAGCTACAGCCACGCACATGCCAGAAAGGTCATGGGCACCAATGTTAATGGGGCATCTGATGGCTGATCAGCAGCTGGCAGCACAGCTCAAAGCACAGCTCCCTGCTGAGAGAGGTTTTCCATAGGGCTGGTCAATGTTAAAAGTTAGTCTTTGAGTTCTTGGCTAACCTTCAATCTGTCACTTCAGTGTGAGTTTGGTACTCGCAGATCTCAAGGAGAGTGCCTTTTGTTAAAGGGGGTGGGCTGAGTCAGAGCCAGGGTGTGCAGCTGCCAGGAGAAGCCGGGGTAAGGACCTTCCAGAAGTGATATTTGTGCTGTGAACAGCCTTTATCTGTGCTCCTGCTATCTCCTCCCGAGTTTGTTTCTCTTCCTTTCTCCTGGCTAAGCTTTCCCTGTCAACCTAGGTCTGGTCTTATGGAGCAAGGTCACTGTGAGAAACTGCTGGGCATGAAGGAAACTTGCCTGAGGGAAATGCAGGAAGACTGGCACAGGGGTTCTGGATTTTGGTATGAGGAGGCACCAAAGCAGTCATTGATGAGAGAGCTGGAGACCTGATCAGAGAAAAGACAGAAAGCCTGTTCAAGTCATGCAAGTGCATGTCTGATCACTTCTAGCCTTGTATGATGCCTGCAGCTTTACTGTTATTTGTTCAAGTAGGTGAAACCTGCTCTGAACTCAGTGTCATTATAGGACTAGCTAGGTAAGCTCTAAAAAAGAATGTTTTTACTCTGAATTTTTTTTGTCCTTCTTTTGGATTTATCAAACTTTGGTTTCATATTGAAAATATCATCATTAGACATACTACTTCCCTTCACAGTCTGAACTTTGTCCTACCAGAAAGCTTATGGGCTTCTCTTAGGGCTATAAAGGCCTGTCATAGACAACTGAAATCAAAATCTCCCATACAATAAAGCAAGACACGTCACTTAGAAAATCAGCCATTCTCTCTAACCACAAGGTTAGATTAATCTTGGAAGTCCAATCCAGTGGTGTGCAATCAAAAAAATCCCTCTTTATTCTAATAAAGAATTTATCTGTTCTTCCTGCATCTCTGTGTGAAAACGGCAAAAGTGGATTTCTTAAACTGTACTAAAAATTAAAATACTATTGTCAATAGTGACTTGGTGTGATATATTCACAGCCTTAATGGGTCTGTCTGTATCTAGTAGCTCTACAAAAATTTATAATCTCTTGTTGTCATGTTCAAAATGTGGGTTGGCTACATATCTGAGAAATTTGCATGCCCTGTTCCTTGCTTTCCCTACAAGTTTCTTATTTTGGGGAGAGGAAATGCTATGATCCCTATAAATGTTTTTAGGTTTTAATACTGTGGAGGCATATAATTAATTTTGAGGCGAGTGCTTGAGGTGATTGTGTTAAGATATTTACTGAGCTGTGTGTTTGTGCACTTCTCTGCTGGCCAGAACCAAACGGGGAGAATATGAACAAGGCATTTTGTATAGGCAGCCCTGTGCTGAGGATGCAATGTTGGTAAACAAAGAGAAGAGATAACTTTTGGGGCTCACTGGTTTCTCTCTGCTTTTGCAGATGTCTATTCCTTTGATGAAGAGGAGCCGGTTTTAGATCCACATATAGCAAAACATTTGGCACACTTTGGAATTGATATGCTGCAGATGCAAGTGGTAGGAAATCCATCTTTTATTTAGCTTGTTGTTCACTTGTTTGTTCACTTGGGGGTGGGAGAGAAACAGAAGAATGACACCTGTAGCTTATTTGGGATTCTTTCAGACTGTTACGACAGCATGCATTTTTGTAAAGTTCAGCCAGCTAATTTGGGGTTATTGTCCGAGTTCTGAGTAAATCGTTGCTCTCAGATCCAGAAGTTGCCTTCTGAAAGAGATACTTTGTGGTCTTTAGTTTACATTTTTTGCTTTTCCTGTACTATGTACCATTTGTCTTCGAGACGAAGAACCTCATTCAATTTGAGAAGAATGTCTAGAATATTTAATTACAGTGAGTGAAGAAAAGCCTATTGCACCTGTAAGCAGATACAATTCATAAGCAAAAAGAAGCTAAGCAATGGATAAATTAAAAAGTGGCTGAAAGTTCTTTATGTAAATTTCAGTTTAGTTTTTGTCAATAAATACATTAGAAAATGAGAAAAATTCATTCTCTCAAG
>WAAG01072824.1:287-16866 GCA_013390105.1 Tichodroma muraria
AAAAGAGTAGTGAAAAGAAAGGACTGCAGAGTGAGATCAAGATGATTTTTCATTTACAAGACCTTTTACCAATTTCCTGAAATTAATTGATCTTGCATAGCCTGTGTCATAGATGAAGCCATTTGTGTATATTCCTTTTGCTGCTAGCCTTTAGTCACAGTAAAACAGAATTTGCAGGATTTGCTTGAACTTCCATTTTGTTCGATATCTAACCTCCATCTGACAAAACACTTCTGACACAGATATTTCCCCTCCCCAGGAATACTGATGCTATGGGAAATGCTGTAGCAGACATTCACATGGTAAACAGGAAAGATTTTTTTCACATTCTTTCAACTGGAACGTGTACCAAGAGAGGATCTTTGTCATCATTTTCAGTCAAATCAGTCCATATAAAATGTACCATGGGAAAACTGGAGTGGAACATGATTCCTTTTGCAGATGTGGGAAGGCTTTTTGTCAGGGACTTATCACTACTCTTTTTCTACGTTTTAGTCACAATTCTATATTTTAAACAAGAGAATCCTGTGACAGAGTGCTATAATTTAATAATTTATTATTATAGCAACATATAATTTATGTTGTTATAATATAACAACAAATGTTCATGCTGCTGCAATCAAGGATAATGTTGTTGACACGGCCAGGAATTGTCTTTTCTATGAACTTTACAGGGTAGGCTGATGGCTGTACCCCATTTTGTTTCCTTCCGTAAGAGACATTACTGCCATTTTTGTCCTGAATTGAGGGGAGGACTGGAAGCTTCAGCAGAGAGAGAGGATGGGCTGGCACAGACAGCGCTCTTTTCCTTTCTACATCGTCTCCTCAGGTTTTCCTGGAGATAAACTGGTTTGGAACATCAGTTTCACTAGAGCTACTTTCACCTTGAAAAAAAAAGTAAAATAAATAGTCTGTTATGTTCTGTAATAAGTTTAGAAATAATTAGAAACCAAATATGAACTGTGTAATTCTCCACAGTACGCTACAGGGTTAGTCTGAATTTTTCACATGCTTTTTCCTGTGCACGTCCATAAAAGCAACTATTTTTAAAATGCATGGTTTTCCCACAGTCTGTGTTGTTCTTCAGCACTATACCCACATTGCACTCACTATCTGTTTAAAAAAGAAGTAACCTAGGAAAAAATGTTACATGATCTAATTTCTACATGCCAAGAAATGATGATGAGCTTGTGAAAATTCCTCTAGAGAGTGATATTTCAAGAAAAAAAACCCAAAACAAACAAAAAACCCAAAAAAAACCCAACACTTTTTTTTACTCTGAGAACAGTTGCATTTAACTTAATAAACTGCCTGGATACTTCTTCTGCAGGTTCTATAGACTCCAAATAGCTATTGTGATTGTTGGAAATAGTAGAATCTCAACAGCTATGGCAGCAACAGGCTGAGAATACACAGAAACATGCTTCCTAAGTAAATGATGAAAAATAATGTACAAAGCAAAACAGTGATGTTTTAAAATGCTGAGAAATAACTTTTTCAAGGATTTTTAGCATTTCCCAGCTTGCTGAAAATTGTGTTTGCAGAGCAGGGAGAGCTTAAAAAAGCTGCAGTCGCTTTTCTGTCTTGTAGTCACATACAGCTGTGACTCACACAGTGACACACAGTGTGACTGTGAGGGATCTCACCTGGAAATTGTTTTGCACACTGTCACTGTCACTGCACTAATAGGATCAGAGGGTGTTCTGTAAGTCCTCACTGTTTGACAAAGGTACATACCAATGGTAAGGTCATCTCTGCCTCTTATCAAAGCCACAAGCATGTAGACACCACCAAACCATCTATACCCCTGTTCAGAAAAGTCTTTGAAACAGGAGGCTGTGGTCATCATCTCTGCTTCCAGCATTATTATGCTTTTTGAATTCTCCTCTGTTCTCTGTTACAATTCATCCCTTTCTGTGCTTTAGCTCTGATACCCAGACTCACATGTTCTGTAGAAGCTGGCTGAAAGAATGAAAAGTTATGGGGTGGACCCCAGTCCTTTCCCTAAACAGCCACCTCTTTTATCAAATATGGAACTTGTTATTTATGAGGCTGTTCTCTGAAGTTTGAATGTAATCAGCCAATGCATTCAAAAGGTTTATGGTGGGAGAATGAAGGTACCGGAGAGTGGGAGGTCTAGTGTGACACTGTTGAAAAGCCACCTAAGATATCACACTGTGACATACAGTTCAAACTTCGACTTTAGAACTATGGTAAAATAAGGATCTGTTGAAGCCCCACATACTGTATGAATGCTGGCAAACTTTTGCCATTCCTAATACTAACTAAATACTGCAACTTGCCAGAAGTTTCTCAGAACAGGTCTGGACGCCTTGTTTTTCGCTGTTTAAGATGCATTGTGTAGACACACTTTACCTCTATCTGCAGTGGGGAGCAATGCTTCCTAACAGACAAGCCTGGCTTTCAGGACTTAGACTACATACAAGTTACGTTTCTGTACAAAAAGGGTAAGTAGGAAACTGGGATGGAGGCAGCTACATAGCAGCTATTTAAAAACTATCTTAGGTTTAGACTTGTTAAGTAATTCTGATTTTGTTTAAGGATTTAAGATTAGAGATTCTCTTAAATCTAATCCTGGAGTTTGAAGCTGGTGATGATGTGAGCCTTCCCTGTGATACTGATGAGACTAGATGCTATGACTGTTGAATATCTGGACTGTGGGGCTGTTCTCAAGTTCTGTAAACACTCTTTGATGGATGCGTTTTATTTAAGGGCTCTATTTTTCCCTTTGTATAAAGCCTGCCCTGCACAGCAATCAGGTTTGAATTATCCCAGTTCGATGGTGAACCTCCCTTGCTCATCTTCCTGCTATTTCCCCTCTGCAGCCAAGAGCTTTCAGCTCTCTCATGGTGACATGTGAAAAATTTGGGCTGGTTTCTGGCTGTGTTCATGTGGGTTTTCACGGAAGAGTCCTGCTGATTCCTTTCGTAAAGATCAGCCTTAAAGTGGGATTGGAACAGGTGTAAATGCTTTAATCATGGCCAGCTTCTGCCCATGTAAATGAAGTTAATGCCCATTGAGACTCCAAGGTAGCAGAGTGATTAGTGTTGGTTGGCAGTGACCTCAGAAGACCAACTCTAATATGCAAATGCTGGTTGCTCCCATTCCCCAGCTTTGGACCTTGCCTTCGGCACAAGTGCCGGTGCAGGCCCATTACAGAGCACTGATTACACATCTGACTCAATATAGCATCCAGCCTGCTTCTGTGCCAGGGATAACTGAGAAAGAGGCTACCCTCATTCTGCCTCTTCCAGAACCATAGTCTGCCTCTGATTAGTGCCATGGGCCTGTGAAGCCTCTGGACTTCTCCATAGATCTGAGCACAAGGCCATTCTAGCTGTGTTGGACTGGTTCAGGCTCCTCACCGAGGCTTACAGAGCAAATATAACCAACCCTTCAAATGGATCTGCTGCCCTCAGCTTGATGGTGACTTTTTATGTAATAACAATATGAAAGAAAAGTAAATTGAACTCGTGACTGTGACAAAGTATGTAACAACCATAAGATATTTGCATTTCAGGGCATTTTGGGGAAAGATAATATCCATAAAACTTACACCAATAGATCTGATTTCTTGGCAGCCTTTTCTGTTGTTCTTGCAAACAAAACCCCCACTATAGAAATAACAGTAATAGAAGGAATGTTGTCACTCTTTTCCCTTTACACAAACATAGTTTGAGAAGCAGGAGCAATAGCTTGGTGGTAAGAGAGGCTTTGTTTTTGGTGCCTGCATGTTTCAAAAGTGACGAAGCTGTATTGGTGTACCTGTATTTGTGGTCATCATACACAGAAGAGCTGGCTGGGAATGCTCACTGCTGGGCACAGATGGGAGGTTTTGTCTTTATTCTAAACTATAGCTGAGTCCAGCTGTTTTGTGACTCCTGGGTATAAACCAGAGATTCTTTGAAAGGAGGAGCCGAAGCTGCTCTGTGCTAATCTGCAGAGTGGATGCCAGCTTAATGACAGACTATTGATGATGATGACCAGTGCTGCACTCAAAATGTGCTAAAATGGTTGTCATCTAGTTTGTCTGGAATCAGGCATACAATGCGATGCTGCTCAGACTTCTAATAAATGGATTTAATTAGGTATGCTTTTAGGATTAACATACAGCATCGGAATAGTGGTTTGGGTTCATTTATTTATTTGATTGCAGGATTTTTTTATTGATTTTATTTGGTTTGTGGGTTTATTTTTGTTTTGGTTTTCCATTTGTTTGGGTTTACATTTCATTCTATATCTGCATTAGAAACAAATTATGGGATTGTAGAGCTAATGCATATGTGATAGGATAACTGTGCTAAGGAGGTAAGGGCCTTGATCATGGCCCTAAAGCCAGTCAAACATGTGTCTGTTGCTATCTACCAGGGAAAAAGCTGTCTTCCACTGTATTTCTCATGCACTAAGACTGTGTCATCAGCTTGTCTATATTTTGATTCAACAGCTTGATGCAGGTCCAGAACTCTGGTCTGACAATCATGGAAGCTCAGTTTCTCTGTAGCTTTGTGTCACAGATGAAGCCATTTGTGTATCTTATTCCTTTTGCTGTTAGCTTTTAGACACAGTATCATTCTTTTAAGACTTTGTATCACTTTTTGTCTTTCACCTCTTCCACAGACCATTTACTGTGTGGTTTTGCCCACTCTTTGATTTTCAGTGTACAACTTGCTTTTATCATGTGACAGATCCTTCTGGTATGAAGTCAGCTCAAGTTACCTGAAATTCTTCTGGAGAGGCCCATGTCTTGACTTGATTCTGCCTTTTAGTGTCTCACTAGATACTGGTGTGACTGTGTGAGGATATGGGAATTCAGTTTTGCTGGATTTGGCCTTTTGCTGGTACTCCATTTTGCATCTCCCCAGTGCTTCATCTTGGTCCAAGACTCAAAATCTTCAGCCACTGACTGCTGTCTGCAATACAAGTACCTCTCTCCTTGAAGATTAAAATATTTTTGATAGAAAAACTTGGTGCTCTGTCAATGAAAGAAGTTTCCTTAGAACCATATTTTTGGAGGTTAGCCAGTGTGAGGAAAAATCCAAGCCTTATCGGAAAACTAGATGTAAGGTCTTGGTCCTTCAGAATCTTATTGTTTATAATATCTGACTCACACAATCTCTTTAGAACCAGAAGAAGCCTCAACCTGCATGGAGGTGAGGATGGCAGTCAAAGTCCTCTGCTCTCCTGTGTTGACAGGAGGGCTGGTGCAAGACTTGGGAAGAATTGTACCACTGAAAGAAGCAGCAGTGAGCAAGTCACTGGGAAGGGGAAGAGGCTGTCCCAAAATCCCGGATGAGGGCATTGTGCATCTTAGCACCTGCCCTCCAGGATGGTTTGTAACTGGAGTCTGGTTTTCGTGCAGGAGCAAAGAGAGCCTGTGGTGAGTTTGGGGGCCCTGGGAGAGGGCAGTGGAGTGCAGACCAGTGCCTGACAGGGCCAGTCTGAAATTAGGCCTGGGTCTGGCCTTAAGTCCCAGGCAGAAGCATGACCAAGGGAATGGGAACGTCAAGCCCAGGAGGTTGTTCCAGTGCCAGGTGGGAGCCCTGGGGACAATGAAGCATCCAGACAGTGTCGGTGGTGGTGGAGAGGACCGGTGTGTGTGGTGATGGATGTGGTGAGCATGTCCTGAGTCTCTGCCTGGCTGTGTTGGTGATGGGTGAATCAGGGGAGCACCTCAGTGCTGATACACAAGTTCCTGTCAGCTAGATGTGGCTGTAGGGACACAGGTGGGAATTTTAGGAGGGGAAGCCACATGGGATGAGGTAGGCAAGGCCTTTGTGCCAGTCTGAGGATGATGCATGAAATTTTGCTGCAGCAGCAAAAGCTGAGCATAAACCTCAGTGATTGACATGACACACGCTGCAGGACTGCCCTTGCTCAGTGTCCTTACCCATGACTGACACTGAGCTTGGTAGATGTGTATGTCTTTTGCTATGGGCATCCCAAGCTTCCCCAACTCTTGGGAAGCTATGCTTAGATGTACTGAGCTGCTTTGTCACACTTTTAAACTCTCTTCCACCCTCATGTTCTGCAGGCAAAAATATCCCACTGCCTCCTTCAGGAGGTATATCAAGAGGAGAGATGAAAATTTAGCTAACAAATCTTTCACTCCACAAGTGCCAATTATGTGGGTTTTTTTCTCAGATGGTATAAGTGATAAATATAGCTAGCTAAATTCAGAATAACCATTTTCACCCTG
The DNA here is from genome assembly GCA_013390105.1 of Tichodroma muraria. NCBI lineage: Eukaryota > Metazoa > Chordata > Aves > Passeriformes > Sittidae > Tichodroma > Tichodroma muraria. The sequence goes on from WAAG01072824.1 coordinate 6,505, forward strand.
TGTTTAGCACTGAAGTGGGCTGCTTCTATTTTCAGGCCGAAGAAGAATTTGTGTGCCTGAAATCCCATCCAAGTTCTTGTAACTATATCAGTCAGTCTAATAAAAGAGATTACCTCTTCCTACAGACCTTGCCTCACTTATATTCTTCAGGCACTGTGACTACAACAACAGTGCTTGCTCATCTTTGCTGTTGCTTCTCTGCCACCTGCAGTGCGCTGCTGGAATGTACAGGACAGAGGAGGAGGGGAGGCACATCAAGGTATTTCCTGACTTTACATGTTTCACCTGCAAACTTAAAGATCTTCCTGGAAACACAGTAAAAGTTAGGTAGGAAAGGAGCTCTAGAGCTCACCCAGTCCAGCCCTATTCCATGCTGGACTAATAAATTTTGATTGGATGCTCAGCACCATATCCAGTGAAGCTGGCAACCTTTCCAAGCATGGAGCTTTCACAACATCTCTATGCATGTTACTTCAGTGCTGAACCACTCTTTCTTTTTTTTTTTTGCAGATTTTTTTCCTTACATCCAACCTATATATGAGAGGTTCCTGCCTCTCATTAGTGGTCTAATCTCTGGGTGATACAAAAAAGCTCCTCCTGGGGTGGCCTGTGCTTCAGCCTCTCAGCGGTTTTAGTGTTCCTTTGCTGGACTTTATCTGCTTTGTCATTGTCTTGCTTGCTGTACAGACTGGACACCATGTTCTAGGCATGACCTAGACATGGAAAGTATAGGGGAATAAGAGTTTTCGTCTGTCTGCTGGCTATGCACTTGCTTGTGTGGCCTAGTGTGTGATAAGCTGCCTTCATTGCAAGGCACACAGCTGGCTCCTGTGCAATTTGCCAAAAAGAATCTCCTAAGTACCCTTCTGCAAAGCTGTTACACACTCAGCTCATCTCTAGCATGTACAGCTGTGGGGGGTTAGGACACCCCAGCTGTAGATGTTAAACTGCTTCTTTTTGGTCCTCAAAAGGTTTCTATTAGCCAATTCCTCCAGCCTCTCAAGGTCTCCCAAACTGTTTTTTTCTACCTCCCTACTTTTTGTTAAGCATTTAGTCTCTTGTCCTCTTGTGCTTGTCCCTGTGCAATGCAGACATGTTCAAAGATACAGTTCCCCTTCTGAGCAGTGTTTTCTTGTAGTATAGACTACAGAGGCATGGTGGGATCGGTTTGTAGCAGACTAATCTTAATTGCACTGGAGATGGTCTTGGAAGGGGAAGGGCCTGTGCTGCCCAGTGCCTTCGGAAATTTTGTCTTGTCATGATGCAGACATAGGCCCTAGCAGGAGCTACGGGCTCTCAGGTGTTCATCCTTGCTATCTGCTCATTAGAAGACTCACTAAGGAAATAAAAATAGAAAAGTCCTGGTCTTGAACTGTTCAAGAAAATAATTTCATATTTGCTTTCTTTTCCTTCATGCCTTACCTTGTACTTTACTCATCTCCTAACCACTTAGATCTTAAAGCTGCAGCTTAAATGAGGACTGATTTGAAGGCTGATTTTGTGTAGAAGTCTTCAGACTACTGTGTTCTGCCCAGAGAGGAAATGAAAGGACACCATCTGAGTATGAACTTAGCTAAACCCAGCTTGAGATTTCCTTTCAGGACCAACCCAGGCTGTATTCTGAGTGGGAAAACACAATTAGTCCCCTTCTCTGCTACGTACCTGGTGTTACATTTCAAGAATAATAGCAGTAGTCTCCACAAAAAGGTTTTATATCAGTTTAAAGACAGAAAAGTCGAAAACTAAGGTACAGAAAAACCTCAAAACCTGATGTCTATAGGCCCAGACATGGAGATGGATAAAGGATTTGATTTGAAACCCTGGAAGAGGCTACCAGGCTTAGAGACTAGAAGCAAAAATGCAGATTTGTAGTTTAAGCAGAAATATGTTAAGCTAGGTAGTGGAAAGTTTAGAGTTTAAAGTTTTAGAAGTAGTTATAAAGATAATAAGAAGTTTTAAGGTGTAGTACTGTAAGTTTGTGTGTCATTACATGATTAGTTAAGAAAGTCCGCACTGCGGCAAAACACATAAAAAAAAAAGATTAACTATTGGGTTAAAGACAAATAATCTTTGTGGCAGTAATATTGGCTAATAAATCTTTAAAAGGCTTTGGGATTTGGACTAGAGGTCTTTTGACTTATGTGGTGAAGCTTGTGAAGACGACCTCACTCCTTCCCCAAGACTGTACAACAAAAAAGTAATAAATTATGCTTTAATGCATCTATCACTGGTCCTGTCTCTCTCGTGAAATCCTGATAGGGGGACTGGAACAAACACAGAACTTGAGGTGCAGCCTTACCAGTGCCAAGTACAGAGGGACTGCCCTGGTCCTGCTGGCCACACTGTTCTTGGTGAAGGCCAAGATGCCATTGGCCTGCTTGGTCACCTGGGTACACGCTGGCTCATGTCCCATTGTCAACCAGAGAAGGTAGGAGAAAGCAGCATATATTTGTAGGCCATGTCTGTGTAAAATGCTCTTCTAAAAGTAAAATAGTTTTGTTGTGTGTTGAAGGATTTTGTCATCTAAACTTTTCCCTTTTTACAGTATGTTTTATCTTTCCTCTTTCTTTTAAGTGTGTGCTGCAACAATCCATTTCACCATGGAAAGAAGCTGTCAGGCAAAGAGCCTGTCTCATCTCTTAGTGTGGAAATGGCATACTGAACAAATCTTAAACTTTACACCTCTAGACACTTAAATCATAAGAAGTTTTATAAGCCTTCAGAGAAAATAAAACATGGATGATGGTATTTTGCCAGGAAACAAACCTGTTCCATAATAGGAAGAAATCAATTCCCAGCTGAAAATGGGAGAGCAAAGAAGATTAAAAGATTTTCAGGTAACTTTTCTTCCAGCATCCCACTGCTTCCAGCAAAGCCTGAATTTTTCTACCCTAACAACAGACATCCACAGTCACCTGTGACTTGTGTTAGATTTTTCTACTCCACTGGAAATGCTAAAGTTGAAAGCACTTAAAGGGAAAGAGGAGGGGACTGACAGATTCCATGAGAGTCATCAAAAGAGATGAATTTGGTGTGTCTGGGGTTATGGTTGTAGAACTTGTCAAAGGGGAATACCAGTTCATACCTTCGCACTTGGCTGGTGTAGCTAAAACTGAACAGTTTAGCAAGTTCTTGCATTTCCAGAGGAGTTTGTAACAAACCATCAACTATTACCAAATGATTTAACAGCAGAATATTAGAGCAGCACGAAAGCAAGCTGGCTAAAGTAAGACAAAGAGTCTCTAAGAGGATGGAAAGGTGAATTTTGCATTATCTTTGTGTGGATTGGTTGTGTGTTCTAGGAAAATGAAAGAGGTTTAAGCAAAATCACCTGTCTCTCCTTTTCAAAGACCCAGTCTCTTATGTTTGCTGAGTTGAACACTTGTAAGACGTGTCTACTACGTGTTATGGAACTCAGAGCCCAAATTTGTTATGCCACTCTTTACCCTTCCACTGTCACCTGGAAATGTTGTGTTCAATATACAGGAAAGCAGGAGCTTTCAAGCTAGTGCTCTGTAGGACAAAAATCACTGTTGGTCAGCATCAATCAATCATTCTCTGTAGGAACAGTATATTCAGTGTCTTGTCCAGCAGCACACTTGAAATAATTTGTAGAAGAAGCTGCCTTCTCTATGTGTGCTGCAGACTGTTTGCACACAGGCAGTTGTAGCTGGCTGGCCCCTTGTGATGGGTGGGATGGGGAGTGAATTTGATCACTGAAGCACACGCATTCTGCAGAAGTTGCTTGTCTTGAGTTGCTGCCCTGAAGGAAGTGTTAACAATCTCATCAGGAACTCAGCGCCAAACACAGGAGTGAGAGTTAGATACTGGATTTGTAGAAATTAGGGATGGAGCTTCATGAAACCATCTAGGGGTTAGTAAACTAAGAAATGGTTAGGCCAGTGTGGCCTGGACAAAAACTGATATTTCATGTAGGTAAGAGGAGTGTTTAAAAGAATTTGGCACTTTGTCCCTCACTAAGGTACTTACAGCCAGGTTTTCATCCTCTGTGAGATGCCAGCTTATTTATGAAGGGCATTTTACAGAGAATTTAGCAGTGCTGCTTGCTGAACTGTGGCCTCTAACAGAGAAGGTAGAGATTGGGCTTGACTGAAACAGACATCCCAACAGAAGCCCAAGTACACCAGAAACTGGAAATGATCAAGCAAATAAGCAGAGGTTGTTAGTCTTGTATACCTCCAACACCCTCCATTGGATTTTAGAAAGTATCACCTGCCATACAGTTAATGAACTTGCCATAAAAGTTGGCTACTTCCCATCTCAGTCAATAACCTCAAGCAATCTTTCTCCTCTGTCTCTGAGCTGAGAGGCTGGAGTAAAAGGAAGAAGGGGGAGGGGAGAACAGAAGAAGCAAATTGCAGTATTATATCAGGATAACAACTTGATCTTGTAATTTTTTAGGCATTTTTCTGCCAGGAAACCTTTTCTCCAGAAACAGTTTGAATCAATACAACTTTTGTGAGATCGAGAAACTCTGGTACAAAGCTTAACAGAAAGCTGTACTAACTAGCAATGTTGTCAGTCCTTGCCCTTTGATTAAATGGTTGAGCTTTCTACCAGCCTTGGTTTTAAACAAGTCTATTCACAAAGTGAAAAACTATACCATAGTATATTATCTACCTAAAAGGCTTGCTGTGAAAAATTTAATCTGAGGCACAGAACACTTTGAAGTGAGGCCAGCAGGACTCTTGATAAAAAGTTCCCATGGCAGAGGAACCCAGCACAGGTTGCCTAAGAGACCCCTTCTTTCTCTTGCCCAGATTTATTATGCAGACTTGGCAACGTATGAGATTCTAAGCGTTATTATTTTAACTGTTGTATTCCTTAGCTAGGGGTTCTTGGGTTATCTCGATGTTAACTATGTCTTTCTGAGCTAACAGTTACTTTTAAGGGATGTAATGTGTTCCAAGGTCGGCTTCTTGTCATGCCCCTTGCTCACACTTTAAAATCAAAAGTATCTAGCAAACTTCATGGACTTACAATATAATTTTTTAAAATTTAATCACTCGTGGTTTCAAAGGGGATAGGCAATTTCTTCCTCATTTTCGCTCTTTCTCCTGTTGTACAAGCAAAGAACAGAGAATACAAGTGATAAGAGAGATGCCTGTATTGAAAGTTGATTTCCAGTCTGCTCAGTGATTTGAATTGACATAATTTCATAGAAATAATTTTCATAATTTTCTATAAGCTTTAACATGTTAATAGAGAAAGGAGAAATCAAGGAGAAACAAGGAATTGAACACCTCTGCAAACCATCTGTACATGCATAGGCCACAAGACTGGTAGAAATAGCACTGGAGCAAAAGGCGAATTGTAAGTATGTTAATTGATTCAGGAGCAGTATATGCTTTCAGTCACTGCTTTCATTTATTCATTTAAATTTGGGTCACGAGTGTGTGTCTCTGTGAGTGTTTGTTGTTTCCTTCAATTTTTCTTGACTGACTAGCAAATTAAACTGCATGGCTACAAAAACTGTGTTTTTGTCTTTAGTGCATTCCCAGTTCTGTTTCTGGCCCTACTGGTGAGACAAGCCCTTGCATGTGTCCCAGTGTTCCTACTGTGACTTTGTGCCTTTTAATTAACTACATAGCAGCAAACCATCACTCTTTTTTCCTGCAGTGTCCGAGCTTACAAGACAGTAACATCATGTGCCATACTTACATTTTCACTTGCTGAAATATCTCTACGTGGTCAGGAGAGAAGGGCAGACAGTGTTTAGGGAAGATGGATGAGTTCTTTCCCAGGTTTCCTCTAATTATGAGTAACACAAATTCACACCAAATATCTGGTTATTGCTTAACACTTCATTAAAAACATTATTTAAGAAAAAAAAAAACCAACAAAAACCCACACACAACCTCCCCTTCCCCAAACAAAAGCCAACCCCTCCAAAACCCCAGCCTTCTAACTTTTGAGCCCTAATGTTAAAATCCTTAAAATTTTAGGAAAAAAAATCAGTCTGTAACCTACTGGTGAATTATTTTTCCACCTTTCACTTTGATGGTTACCTATGAGTGATATTTCTTATTTGACTTACCAGGCAGTTTTCTATTTTTTTCCTTTTGATTTTTTTACTATACTGAATTATAATACTTGAAATCCTTTATTTGGGACAATTTTTTTTTTTATTATTATTATTATTATTTTTTATTCTTGGGCACTTAGGGCAGTGATTTGCATGTGTAACACAACTAAAATATTGTAGCTGAAAATTACACACTCATTCTGTTCTCTTTGATGTGATGGTAGTCATGCTAGAAATTCTACATTGGCTCTTGCTGGGAACCAAAAGTTTAGTGTCCTCTCTGAGCTTCTCAGAGGGAGAAGAGAATGTAGAAGTTAGAACTAAGTTTAAATAAGAATAGTTATTCATGCTTTCTAAGTGCCTTTAGTAAAAGCAGAATGTCAGCTGCCAGAATAGATGCAGAGAGCAGAATGCCCTAAGCTTTAGATAATAGTTCACTACTTTGTAGACCTTACTAAAACACAGTAGAATGTTGGTTTGCATTTCTAGATATAATAGAGAACAAAACCAACATAGAATATGTACGTAAATAGAATAGCATGCACAAATTGATATAAAAGCATGTAAGAATTGACACTGTGTTTCGCACGTGAAACAGTAATTTAAATTGGTGTAGAGAAATTGTTTTAGCTTCCTGTTTTTAGCTGATTGGTCAATTTAGGGTTAAAAACCCTTGATAAGGCCTGCAAAAGATGCAATTCCTATCCCTATCATATGCCTGCTGCTTTGCTTTTCTTCGCTTTGCCTGCACAAAACCAGAAGAAGAGAAGAAAGAAGGCCACGTTGTTCCTGCTGCTGCCCGGAGCTCCAGGCTTTCGAGCCCCTGATAAACTCCCGCAGTTCCTCTGGGCCTCACCCTGAAACAACCTCTGCCTGCCTCCTGAAACCCACAGCACGGGAGGCCTCGGGGAATTCCTGTAATTCCCCAAGACCTCGTCCTGAAGAAGACCCTTTGGCAAACTTGAACTGTGCCTTTGGACGAGAAGATCCAGAGACTGATGCTTTGATTCAAAAAATAACCTTATAGCAACAAATCCTGCCTCAGTCAGTAGCTTCCTTGAAAAATCTGGGCCATTAACAGGTTCTTCCAGTGATAACTGAGGGGGCAAAGAAAGTAATTCCTTTGTATTTTTTTGTGAAATAACGTCACATTAACATCCAGCATTTATAGGCAAGAGAAAGGAAGAGGAGGACAGAGAAATCATGAAATCCTTGAGGAAGAGGAGCTGCTTGGGTAAGTGAACTGTGCTGAGAATGACATTGCTATAGTCGAAATTCAATTGATCATCTCTGGGTTTTGAAAAAACTCAAATGTGGCAGAATAAGTGAACCTTCTGTCACAGCACAAAAGCTGTGTTCTTCTTGGAGCCAAACTGAAACGGGAGTCTGTAATTTAGGCTGTTAAGCATTTTTTGTTAGTCTTCTTTCCTCCCAATTTATTTTGAGCATGAGCTCTTCTGGACTGTCTGCTTATAAACCGTTATAAGGCAGTATTTATTTGTCAATATTAGCTCCTTTCCTTGGTGATACTACAGAGAAATGAAGTATTTAAAGTCAGATGTGGGCACTCCCTGACCTTATGTTTGATATCAGAGATCTAGTGCTCATCCTTTGCTTTATTGTTGACAACTGTTTCTGTAAGAGCAACCCACAGTAAAGAAATCTGAGACAGCAGCTGCTTACAGAATAAGCAGAACATTGTCTGAATAGACCGTGCTGGACTTCTGAAGTGTTAAATCTATTGTCCTTCTGTCTCCTCTTTGCTAGAGCCACATCAGGCTTTTTCCAGGTCTACTGGAGGAATGCTGCTGGGCAGAGGCTGGTATTTGCCTCAGGCTTCCAGGAGCAATGCCAAACACCCCATTCCCCTGCCTCTCCCTCCAGTGGCACCAAAATTCTGGTGAAAGGAAAATGCATGAAGAAAGGTGTCTTCCCCAATGGGTGTAGAAGGGAAGCACAGAGGAGGTGTCAAGATTGGAGGGCAGAGATCTATACCTGACTGACCCTGGCCAGGCCCCTCGGAGCCTCTTCCCATCAGGCTCATGGCACAGGGCCCTATCTCAGTTCATCCTGGACCTGTCAGTCCCTGCCCTTTTCCCTATCTCAACCTTTTGTATTCTTTCTTTTTTTTACTTTCCTTACTCCAAAACTAAACCACTCTGTTTCTGACAGCTGCTTAGGCCTGTGTTCTCCATCAACCCAGAGACACTCCTGTGGATTTGCTCTGAGGATTTCTCCCTAGTTATCTACTCTCTTTAACAATGAGCCTGGGAGTACCTGTGTGATATTGACAATCTGTTGAAGTGAAAATGAAAGGTAATGATGAACATGGCACAGCTGACAGCATAAGAGCTTTGTCTAGGTTGAGTAACACACTGCTCAGTGGCATATCACCAGAAAGGATTGTCCAAAAACGAGGAGTTTGCATGAGTTTGAGTCTTCATATTTACTGGCTGCAATGCATGCAGAAAACTGTCCATATTTTTTATTTTTTATCAGTCAGAACCATTTAATATATATTTAAAAATGGAAAGATCTTTGAATGTCTGTAACCTGCCATAAGGTTTTTTTTGTTTGAAATCCACCATAGATGTATTTTTTTATGTTAACCATTAATCTCATCAACAGCTCATTCAGAAGCTTTCATCAGAACTGAATTTTACTGAAAATTTAATTTTAAAAATGGTTCCAGAACTTGTAGCAACCCTACCCAAACAAAACCACCAAATTCAATCGCACAACTTTTTACTCAGTCCACATTTTACTCTTTTTTATGAATTATCATAGGCTCTGAAGGCTCAGGACAAAGGGATGAAATACAGAGACTTGGGAAAGGTGTACAGGCTCTCATGCAGAAAGCCAGTACTACTCTGGAAAAAAACAAATATTTCAAATACTATCAACCCTTGTAGCAACAACAAGGTAGATGGGGTAGGGCAGAATCAACTAAATAGAGTTCTGGAAGTTTTTTAAATGCCAAGTCTTGGAGGAAGGCCAAATGATTAGACCTTTAGGAGGACTGTTCCAGGCAAAAATCTTTTGTACCAATCACTGTGGGAGATATAGTTAAACTCTGAGCAAGACCAGGGTTTTCTTTTGCCATTCCCAGCTGACCACTACCTAAGAGCTGAATGTCATCACAGTGACCGTCTTCACACAGACTGCAGCCAGCACTGTTAAATTTCAGACTGTGTCACTTTTGCTGAGGTGCTGATTTTGTTCCCTATAGTGGAGGCAACAAAGCCTAATTAGCCTTCTGCTGCTGCCTGTGTTCTTTGGACAGTCCCAGTGCTTCCATGCCAATGGTGTGTGCCCCTGATATTTTATACCACAACATCCAAATCTCTATACCACTGCTCCAAGCTCTGATCTGACTTACCACTCTCAATATCTGGCCTTATGTTTGTTTAAATCTAGAACTCTAACCTTTGGGCTTGCAAGCTCTCCTGGCAACTTACCAGATTTCTTATTCTTGTCCACTCCACTGTCTGAACCTGAAGAATTACCAAGTCACTCTTTCACTAAGCTGCTGGTTCCCTTTTCTACCCATCTCTTTTTCTTGTAAATGTAACTCTAACAAGACTGGATAACTCAAGAGGTATTTTTTATCTTTGCAATTGTTGTTTCCAGTGTATTTTGTGTGTATACTATACAATATTTACACTGTGCTTTTAAAAGGTATTTTGGATGATTCTGCAATTAAGATACTGGAGTGTGAAAGAGACTCAGGCTCATTAACTTTTATTAAGGTAAGCAGAAAGATGACTAACAGTGACCCAGTAATCTATGTGTCTGTACTTGTGTTCAGAGAGAGAATTCGTGATGCATTACTGTGGGATAGTCCAAGTGGTGTGAATTTAAGATGGATCAGGGCATAGTGTGGAATATTTATAGCTCATGCACATGCAAATTTTATCTAGGCTATTCAGAGATTGATTTTTGTGCAAGCTTTTATAAATATTTTAGAGATAAAGGGGAAGAGTATGACATTTTGTCTTCTGCCAAAGTGGTGAAAGGGAATCAGGATAAACATCTCAGAATTACACAAAAGGGTTCTTGAGAGATTTGTCAGCTGTTGGTATAAAAATCCAATGCCCCATAAGACTGTTCAGTTCTGAAGAGCTGTCTGTTTCCAGAGAAGTCTGGGCACATGTACTATCCTAATGTCAACTTGCTAGATTTGCATGAAAAGCAACAATTGAAATTTGAGTCATTTGCATGCATTACTTACTCCTTATCAGGAGATAACCTATGACTGAATTTTTCTTCTTGCCATGGATCATGTGTAGTCCTTCCTACATGTAGGGAAACCATCC
>WAAG01072830.1:0-15260 GCA_013390105.1 Tichodroma muraria
TGGGGCAATCCCAGACATGAGTATAGACTGGGGGGAGAAGTCACTGAGGGAAGTCCTCTGGAGAATACTTGGGTATTCTCATGGATGAAAAGCTGGATATGAGCCAACAGTGCTCACTGGTATCCCAGAAGGCCAACTGTATCTTGGGCTGCATAAAAAGCTGAGTGGACAGCAAGTCGAGGGAGGTGACTCTGCTCCTATACTCTGCCCTTGTGAGACCCCAGCTGGAGTGCTGCATCCTGCTCTGAGGTACAAGAAAGACATGGATCTGTTGGAGTGGGTCCAGAGGACCCACAACGATGATCAGAGGGTGAAAGCACCTCTCCTACAAAGGCTGAGAGCTGCGATTGTTCAGAAAAGGAAAGAAGGCTTTGAAAAGGCCTTACTGCAGTCTTGCAGTACCTCAAGTGTCTTATAAAAAGGAGGGAGAAGGATTTTTATATGGACAGACAGTGACGGGACAAGGGGCAATGGTTTTAAACAGAGAGAGGGCAGGTCTGGATTAGATGTGCTACAAATACTTTGCTGGGAGGCACTGGAACAGGTTGCCCAGAGAGGCTGTGGATGCCCCACCCCCGGAATTGTTCAAGGCCAGGCTGGAGGGGGCCCTGAGCAACTTGATCTAGAAGTGAATGGTATCCCTGTTCACAGAGTGTTGGAACTAGGTGCTCTTTAGGATCACTTTCACACCTAACTGTTGTATGATTCTTTAAGATCAACTCAACAAAGAAGCCAGATGCATTTACTGTCCACACAAAGATCTTCTCCTAGAACTTTTCTAGGAAAGTAACCTTTTCATATGTATCACTGGTTTGCCAGAATAGCTCCCCACAACCCCCAGAATACAACAGCAGAAACTTCAAGGTTTCTACTGCACACAGAGAAACTTTTGTAAGTCTTTCATCTGCTGAGATCTCATTTATTTCTGTGTGTACAAGAACCATCCTAAACACACAATCCAGACCAAACAAAGGTTTGGTTCAGGACCTAGATGCTTTTCCAGGAAGACTAGAAGCTTACAATCTTTTTCCCCAGCTGCTGATAAAGAAACACTGGAAGACTCATCTTACAAATGCTTACACCATCACAACTGCAACCAACTTATCAGACACTGCAGTGCTCACACAGAAAATATAAACTAACTTAAATGTACTCAGAATCATTGCCTTCATCCAGACACATATTTAAAAAAATAAAAAGAATGCTTCTAAGCTTTCTAATCTGTTGCTCGTTTAGAGCCATCAGATATATTGTTAAGAGGATACAAATACTCATAAAACTCTGACACAGAAATATTTTTTGGTTTACTTTCCCCATTGCTTCATTATTCTTCCAGACAGGCTTCTATGCAAAACAGCTTTTTATCTTCCAGCTTTGATACCATCAGCCCTACTGTATCAACTGTGTAACCACAGGGAGGTTGCATTTTCACATTCTGAAGCAGCACTATGTGAACAGTTTTACAGGCCACTCGCTGTAAGAGCTGCGGGTTCTTGCTCCTGTCCTGCACCCTGCATATGTCAGCACTGACAGAAAAGCTGAGGAAGGAAACTAATACAGGCAAGAACCCCTTGAGCTGCAGGAGAGAGGAAAAGTTATTTTTCAACCATCTAAGTTCCCTCCTCCTGTTCAACCACACTAACGCAGTGCAGCTGTGACAGCACAGCAGAGGTAAGGTCCATCCAGGAACTGAAACTATTATAAGTACTATGAATACCAAGGAAATTTCCATGGAACTGTAGCCTAATCTACACTTCTAGGCATAGATTTAAAGATCTAGTGCTTAAAAGATGCTTTAACTTTCCACTCCCTAAATTAGCTGCAGAGACAAAAAAAACAGTCAAAAGCACCTCCAGTAACAGGCAGTAATCATAACCTGATAGTAGCTGAGATATTACACGAAGCAGAGAGTTCAACAGTGAAGTTCTGTGATACCAGTGTAACGGATATCAAGCACAGACATTCCTTTGCACGTGAAAGGAATTCAATTTCTCAGCTGGCTAACAAAAACACCCACACCCTTCCAAGAACCTGATGTCCACAGAAAACCAACGATAGAGAGAATTCATTTCTGGACAAAAGTTTTCATGCTCTTGAAAAGCAAAAGCATTTATGAAAGTTATGTACTTCAAAGATGGAAATCATCTGCATAGTCTGATAAATGATTGGGGTTTTTTTCAGGGCTTGCATGCAAATTGCTGCTTACATTGCAGGATATTGCACTGATTACAGGACTGAAGAACACAGAACTGCCTAAGTTTGATCATTTGCTGAACTGTTTAACATTTTTTAAGTATTAACAAGGAGTAACAGAGGAGGGTAAAAGGATAAGAGCTTTGAAGTATGTTAAACATTTTCTTTGTGATGCCTTTGGAAGTTTTTCTGGTAAGACAGCAATTATAACCACACAATGGACAACTAACGCTTCTTCACCTTTTCTACTGATTCTCAACAGAGGTGTAGAGGTATCCACCCCACCCAAGGATGGTGGCCTTCTGACAGCATCAGAGAACAATGCAGAAGTACTTCAAGAGGCGCCAGCAGCAAAAGGAATGCTACAGAAAATTGTCAGCATTTTCTGCTCAATGAGACAGAAACCTAGTGACAAAAAAAAGAAAAGAACTTGATCCTTTTTTTTTTGTCATCCCAGATTTCATTAAGTTCTGTCTTCTGATCTGGCAGTTCCTCAACTCTATCAGCAGAATCTGTGGGACCGCAGTATCACCCATTGTTAAGGAAGAGGTGATTAAGGAATACTTAAGTGAATTGTACCCAAAGACTGGAAAAACATCACTGCCCTTTCAAGAAGGGCAACAACGATGATCTGGTGATCTGCTAGCCTGGCTAGTCGGCAAAAGACAAAACTTATTCTTTACCACGAGTGTGCTCAAGACTGGAGCGCACTGACCTGAGAGGCAATAGAGACTGGAGAAATCCCTGAGCAACCTGCTCTAACGGAGTCTGGCTTGAACAGGATGTTACAGCCATCTGAATCCAACCAGATGTCAAGAAAACCTGTAACTATTCATAGGTACAAAGCATCCCCTGAAGCAACTGCCACCCCCATCACGAAAACTTCCAAAAGGAATACCTCAGTCACTTTCCTTCTTTTCCCTCTCTAGGTCTGACTCCCACTCAAATTTTCCACACAACTAAAATAATTTGAATAACATCAAAAGCAGGAACTAACAATAAACAGTAGAAAAAGGAGAAATAAACAAAAAAGTAATTTTTTCGTCTCTAGCATTATGAATTCTTTACTTACCTAAGACCTCTACTGCTAGACTGGAGATACACCAAAAATTCAGAAATTAGAAAGAAAGTTTTTATAGGCAAGTTAAGCCTAAGAGAGGGATCTACCTATTTTACAGATAAAAATAGAGGATAAAATGTGAGGTTAGCCTAAGAACAATTTATGAAATACCAATTCCCTCTTAAAATGTGAAAAAATATATAAAGCTAACAAGCCATTCCAAGGAAGATGACAGCTGAACGAGAATTCCAGAATACAATTTCTGTGGCAAATCAGTATATGACATTAATCACATATGATCTCAAATTCTGAACACTGAAATAGTTTTAGAAGATGAGCAAAACACAGCAGGAAACCATACAGTATATCATGCATGAGATTTGCACAGTTCATTATGCATCATGGGATCCATCTTCATATGAAATCTATGCTTGTGCAACTGAGAATACAGCAGCACTAAACAAACAGTGATCTATTTTTGGAAACTGCTGAAAGGCAGTTACACACAGAGTAAGATTAATAACCTAACCAAACTACCTGGAAATTAGACAACTGACACTTCAAGAAGGTTTCCACATTTGCTGCAGTAATTGAACATCAAGTTGAAATAAAGCACTGTATGTACTACCAAGAGGAAGAAGAAAAAAAGGATTTATAGTATTTAATACTTCTGTTTTCATCCTGCAAAGTTTCATAGATGATGTCAGATAGATACTATCCCCTTTATAAAACATACAGAAATTAAAGTCCAGAAAGCTTCCACAATTTCTGCAAGACCTTAATTTGCATATGCAGGATAGAAGAATCAGACTCATAAAATGGTTTGAGTTGGAAGGGACCTTAAAAATCATCTATTTCCAGCCCTGCCGCCATGAGTGGGGGAGAGACATGCAACTATACCAGGCTGCTCAGAGCCCCATCCAGCCTGGCCTTGAACACTTCCACAAGAAATGTTTCTTCCACAGAAAGAAACTCTAAATGTAATTAAAGCAGAAAAAAAGAGCAAGACACCTTTTTGATGCTGCCAATTGTTGAAAATTCACATGAAATGGACAGCAAAGAAAGTATACAAAGAAAATGCTCAACAACCTCAATTAAAAAAACTCAAAAATTTGGTCACATGAAAAAAGCACATTTCAGAAAAAAGTTAAGTAGGGAAAGGATGATGAAAGAGTTGTTAAAACTATGTGGCAAGCAAAATATTTGCATTTGCCTTTCTGTAAAGGCTAAATACCTGAAGTTTTCTCCAATTCTTAGAGTCACTGGCAAGCTTTCATACCCATACAAGGCAGCAGTCAGCTGAGCTGGATTTCTGATATGGCTGAAAAGGAATAGACTAGCTCCACCAACACTTCTCCCCACCCTGAGGATTAGTTTCCTGTCAATTCAGCCTGCCGTGAAGCCACAATGAAGTGGCAGTGTTGACTGCAGCACAGCTGGAGCACAGTGGCTCTGGGAGGGGCAGCACCCGGCAGTGGGCCTGGCTGCGCTGTCAATTGCAGGCACAACTCCTTGCACGGCTATACAATATGGCCCCACACACAGGCTCTTGCTGTGACTCTGCAAATCCACATACAGTTAAGATCTATGTACATTATGCTTCTTAAAACAAAGTCAGAGAAATGCAACACAAGTACAGGCAATAGCCTTCTGCTCAGACTAGATACACTACACACTTTAACTGCCTTTGCAGTTAGCAATGCAGCAAGGTGTGAAACAATGCAACTACAGTACTGCACTAAGAGCACTGAAATCTTTTTAATGCAAGTACCAAACTTCTCCAGACCTAAATGCAACGAGTTTAAGGAACACTGACAACTGCTAACTATGTCACAATATAGTAACATCCAGTAAGCAGGCTTTATTTTTTAAAAAGCTAAAAAATCACTTTAACATCCCATGAAAAACAAACATTTTCTCAGTAATTACTCATAAAAGCAACAAAAATGAAGAAGTGATATCCATCAACCCATTTTGAATAAAATAACACATGCCAGCTTGCTAACTGAACCTAGTTATAAAACTAGGTTTCAAGAAAAAGCACTCAAAAGACAGCTAAAGCAAAACATCAAACTTGTTAAGTGACCATCTTGCAACCAGAGTTTCAGCTGCTTCCATTCAAACGTGAAACTCCTGCTTACCTTGATCCATAAGTTCTTTCTATCACGGGGCACAGACTCTTTCTTCCACTTAAATAAGCAGTGCCTTTTCCATCTAACATAGGCTTTGCTACATGACAAAGAACTTTTTACTTTATGAATGACAGCTAGTTTTCTGTGGTATTTATCAAGTAAAGATTCAGCTACAACATATTTGCCTTATGGTAAAACTATTAAATCTCCACTGAAGTTTTACTGTTCCAGGGCCAGGTACATGCAACCACAATGACCTGGGCCAGAGTAGTCCTGAAGTTGCAAAAGTTTGCTCCCAATTTTATAGGATCCTTGAATTGTCTCTTAAGCAGTAAGCCTTGGTAGAAATAAAATTACAAGGAACTCCAGTAAATGTTTCCAGAAGCAAGCCTCAGAAATTACAAAGGCAATTGTAAATATGAAACCTAACATCTACCCCATAGCTCAAATTCCCATCTATTGGGCTCTTGAATAATCTTTCTGTTAGACTGTCATATTAAATATGAATTAAATGAATATTCTGTCATCAGCAGGATATTCATATTTTGCTAAATGAGCCATAAAAATTGGACATGTCAAACAAATACATTATATCCTATGACATTAATAAAAATACATCAGTAGAATGATTTTTTAGTACAAATGAAACAATTGTATGACACTGAATAAAAACATACTCATAAAATAAATATTTTGCAGCTGTTTCTTACAGACATAAATCTCTAAGATTACCTATTATTAATCATGACATATAGTAATATGTTTTATCACAACAGCAGAATATTATTGGTATTTTTCATCCCTAAAACTTTGTTGTGGCAAGTCTTACAATAAAAATAAACAAACAAAATCACAGGGAGACTTTGCTCCAGCTCATATGGTATGAAAACAAACACACAAAAAGCCAAAAGGGCTTAACACAGAGTTTTGAATCGTCACTGCTTTTTATCTATAATCACTCAAGATTAACCAAGAGAAAGATACCCCAAAGTCTTTCACTCCAAATTCTTCTTTCATAGGAATTACTGGGACACACATGTGGAAATGTTCCCTTGCCTCATGCAATGCTTACAGCCTTTGTCTGTTAACAAAAACTGTTTTAAAGGCCTGCTGACCAACCTGGGAAGAAATAACCACAGCCTGTTAATTTATTCCCTCCAGTCTCCAGCCTTCACCATAACCTTGTCCTTCACAGAAGATAACCTGCTATTTAAAATAATTGTGTTTCCTTGGGCAGAATAAAGCTGCTCTTACACTGAAATACCTATTACAAAGTTAAAGCTCTGTATTACACCTTAGCCTGACTTAACAGATCACCAGGCAGAGATGGAACGGGAAATGTCCTATTCTCATATGCAGAGAGAGTCTGTATGCTCTCCCCCATCCAAGCCATTGTCCTGCAACTACCAGTCCTCCTTCAATAAGCAAATTTAACAGAAGTTTGGCAAAGTGCCAATCTGGCAAGACAGAACAGAGCAAGTTCAATCTCTTTGGCAAGAAAGTGGTTAAATCTCCAGGGTGGTGGAGAACACATGCAGCTCTGCTTCCAAAATGGAGTTGTACCCACCAACGTGACATTCAGACACCAATTTTGACTTAATTACAGCTTAAGGTCAGCTTAACCTGAAAATATTAGGCATGCTAGACTGCTGAACACAGAAACAGGAAGTAAGGAACACATTTTAAAAATTCAATGTGCAAGATAAAGCTGCCAACAAATTTAGTTCTATATAATAAGAACAGTAATATTTTATTAATGCTTTCATTTTCTTCAAAGAAAGTAAGTACAGAGCATTAGACAGATTTTAACCTATGTAAAAATATTGCTACCTTAAAAAAAACACCTCCAAACTGAAACCAAGTAAGTGCCAAAACATGGGGCAAAAAAAAGGAACTGAATGAATGTGCCCCCCTCACCCCAATGCAAATGCCTTTTAGAAAAGCCAGGTTAAGAGGAGAACTACATTTGTCCTTTTCCTCCAAACCCAGATTTGTTCCTGGTATCTCTCAGTACCCTCCACCGCAACAGCTC
The DNA here is from genome assembly GCA_013390105.1 of Tichodroma muraria. Classification (NCBI taxonomy): domain Eukaryota; kingdom Metazoa; phylum Chordata; class Aves; order Passeriformes; family Sittidae; genus Tichodroma; species Tichodroma muraria. The sequence continues at coordinate 7,418 of WAAG01072830.1, forward strand.
CATTTTCATTTGGTTTCTCAGCCTCCTGCAGCGTCTTAAGCTATCCTGCACACTCTCCCACTCCTTTCTTTGCAACACACAGATGAAGGTATACACTGTCCTGTGCCCCAAGTCTTCTTGCTGCCCTGACCCCTGACTGCTCAGCCCCTTGAGGGAACTAACACCAATGAGCAGCAAACTGAACTGTGCTCAGGCAACACTGAAACCTTCGCTTCAGGGACACTAATTTTGACTTCTCTGCTTAATGGAGTGAGCAAGTTTCACAGAACTTCTAGATTTTTACCTGTAAGACCTTTACACTTCTGTAAATAAAGGGGTTTAAGTTCTGGAAAAATAAAAGTTATGCTACTATGTCTGTTACTTGCAACAAATCACTAGCCAAGGACACTGAGGGTGGTAAGGCACTTGGAGAGGCTGCCCAAGGGGGTTGCAGATGCACCAACTCTGGAAGTGTTCGAGGCCAGGTTAGATGAGGCCTTGAGCAACCTGGTCTGGTGGAAGGTGTCCCTGCCTATGGCAGGGGGGTTGGAAATAGGTGATCCTATTACTGGAAGGAAGAAAGCAAAATTATGAAGTGACTTAAAAGACTTTCAAAATATTACAAAGCAATATTTAAAAGTGGCAAGTTTGGTGGTTAGTCTCATGTTATAGGATCTGCTACCACACAAAACACCTTGATGCTCCGCAATTACAAGACAAAGCTAAAACTACAGGCTAGGTGAAGTCTGATACTGCACCAAAATCCATGTACAGTCTCCCAGAAACAACAGTAATAAAAGCCAAAGTTGCTGTTGAAACCATTAAAATAAATAATCAATTTTGTTTTATCCTTGTACATAAAACAAGAAGGAAAAGACTGAAATATCTAAACAGGCTCATATCTCTGCAAGCATGACATCTGCCATCTGTTGGTTTAATGTTTGCTATCCAACCACATATTAATGTTACTATTTTTGTTATTACTACACCTTTTTTATTTATACTTACATAAAGAAGAGTGTAAGGATCTCTTCTAAGAACAATCTCATTTAACTATTTTTTTGCCACTAAAACCCACTAGAAATTCTGTATTTTTTCTGAGGAAACAGCAGCGCTTTACTAGAAAATCAAAAAGACAGAAAATAGTGAATGAGGCATCCCTAACAAGACAGTTACTCTTACACCAGAAGCTTCTATGTCCCACCTTGAGAAAACTTAATAGAGCAGCAGTTGCTTAGGAAAAACTACCAAATAATAAATGCCCTCACAATGAAAATCAGAAAATTGTGCACAGATCCTTTACACTTCAGAAAACTCAGGACAAGCCTGGGCTCCTAGCATCCTCTCTCAAAATTAAGAAGGTGATGATGTGGAAGAGGACTGGAGGACACGCCTTTACCTTAGAATGTGCTCCCAAGCATACTGCAACATATGTTATAGAGCAGTAATAGCTAAATTAGGCCTATTTTTAGTATCTTTCTACATACTTTAAGACGCACCCTGTCTTTCTTAATATTTCATGCCATCTATCACCCAAGTTAGTCTGGCATATATAAAAACATAAGACAGTAAGAAATGCTTCCAATTTGACTTTGTTGAGAAATAGTTCTCAACAACGGAGTTTCATTCATAGAAAATAACCTGTTATTCAAGCTAGAAGCTCTCCTATTCTCAAAACCACTGGACAGGACAGCTGAACTTTTTTCAAGTCTAAGAAGATGCATGTGCAGTGCTGGAAAAAAATTCTGAATGGGTCTAAGGACTAGGATATATAAACAAGCCATGGAAGTCACAAATTTCACACCTTCTCATAAAAAAAACCAAACCAACAAACACTCTCAAGAAAAACAGAAGAAATAGAACCTGTCTGGACATTGATGTGCAAATTCAACAGGATAAAGAATTCAACAGGATAAAGCAGGAATTCAGATAGACACAAAAAATCAATGATATCTGAAACAACTCTTGCCCACATTTTCAAGCTGATCACAATCTCCATTAGATCATAAAGCACCAGAGACTGATTAGAGATGATTGCAACAATTAATAATTAAATTTCACTGTTACGAGAAAAATAAAGAGAAGAATCTTGCAGGTAGAAAAGTGTGGCAGGTAGAAATGTTTCAAGTGTTCTACTTGAATATAAACCCCACTCTACTCTCCTAATTTGTATTATTCCAGACGGAGATTTCTCAGTATGATTAAAACAGGAACAAAAAAAGAGAGGAGGGACTGACCACCACTTCAAAAGGTAGGTCCGTAACTCTATACTAATACACAAAAGCTGCATGTTTCTGTACTACCCCAGAATCTCAGCTACCTTTAAGAAAATACGTAAGTCTACAACTCTTGCTTTGGTGAAGACAATTTTTTACATGTCAACTGAAAGAAGAACAAAGCAGTCTTCTGGAGTCCCCTGCAGACAACTGTGAAGTTTATACTACTGCTGCTAACATGTAGACCATGTAGTTTTCTTTACTGTTATTAAGAAACCCATAGCCAAGAAATAGGAATGAAAATTGAGCAAATTCCTGCCAAGACTGCACTGAAATATCTCAACAACTCTGAAGCTAGGGACTGGCAACATCCCTTAGAAAGGAGATCCTCAAAAAGAAAATTCAATACTGGTTCTCGGCATCACTACTGTAATCACCAGGAGACCGAAATAATAAAATAGGAAAGAATAATATATTTCCTCTTCTTCTGGAAAATATTTTAAAGTTTACCTATTATCTACTGCATAAACATAAGTAAACTTTAAATTTCATGTTGGAAAAGAGAAATTACAATTTCCTTGCAATTCAGTAATACTGAAGGAGGCAGAAAACAGAACTTCCCACAATTTTTCTCCAAGGTAATGATCAACAGTACTCTCCATTCCAGTATGTTTAACATGCCTCCTACCTTAAATCCAAATGAAATTGCCTACCATTCTTTATATTTTAAATGTGACTATCAATTAAAAAACATAGGAAGTGCTGCAGACACAAATTTCTAAACACTAAACTTCTCCTCCTCCACATCAGGAAAGAATTCCCATGTAAGAGAAATACTTTGTTAGTGTGAATTTCTGCATATTTGGCCCATAACTTTGAAATATCACTGTAAAAAAGCAAATTCAGAACAGTTTTACTGATTTCACTTGCATCTAGATTAAATAACAAAAATAGAGTACTTTCCACACTTCTAACTTGAAGAAGTCCTGACACTTCAAGTGAAGTAATCATGCAGGCCCTGTATATCCACGTATCTGTCTTCAACTATTATCACTGCTTCAGAATAATAACAAATGCAGCTTTAGAAAGAGTTCATTATAGTCCTAGGGATCTTTTTCACATTTCCATTAAACAGTCTATACAATACAGCATAAAAAATTATGCACATTAGAGACACAGAACTGGACAAAAAACATATATTGGTATGAATCACTATGTTCAAGAATGGTATTACCAGAAAGGCAACAAATCAATCATTCAAGGAACACTCTTCCAGAAAGACCATTTTGTTTTTACTGGAGAATAAAATAATAAAAATATTAAGAGGAAGCACTTTCACAGTAGAATGACAGACTTATTTCTTCACAGTAACATCTGTTACACTAAATGAAAGAAAAGCACTATCACACCAGACACGTGGAATCAAAACCAAAATTCTGAACAACTGTCACACTGGAAAGTAAGTTATTTCACTTAAATGTGTATTTATCTTAAGTCTGACTGATGGTCAACATAAGAAGGACAGCACCAGAAATGTCTGTGTAGATGTATGTATACACACACACATCCACATATGAACGTATGTATTTAACCAGCACGGTGTCACTTAGACTGAGTTTAACTGGTGATAGAGCTAACATCCACTTTGCCCAGACTTCTTCTATTGTGCACATTGAAAACAGGGATGGACAGAGGAGTCCTGCCCCTCCCCTTTGCCAGCCTTTGAGAAAACACTTCAGAAAACATCAAGTAAACAATTTTTGGTTGTTGCGAACGCTGCCTTCAAAGGCCTCCATTAACTATACACACTCAGTCAAGTTATAGATACAGCTCTAGGCTCATGTAATAATAACCATCATCCAGCAAAAGAAGTTGCCATATATCCTACTCTGCACACTTTCATCCCCTTTTTTGTCCGCACTACACTTGTTTCACTAATCTGGCACTCTCATGTTTGTCTAGCCTTTGGATAACGTTGATCTAATATGCTACCTTTCCAGACTGCAGATTGCCAAAAAACTCTCTCTCTCTATACATATATATGTATTTATAGATATTCTATGCTTGTACTTTTTCTAGTAAGTACCTATTAAATAATATCTGAAAGCCTTTTCCCTTTGCTTCAAATCAGCACAGATTTTACCAGCTCTTACTAAATCTGTCCAAGTATGACTGTCCCATTTGGACTTGGGCCACCCCCATAAATTTTTTGTCACCATCTACACTAGATTTTCTTCACATGTGACTGCACTCTTAGGGCTTCTATCACATCATCAGTCCTAAAATGAACGTGTCCCCAAACAATGGGGAAACACAAAACCAGCTGGTAACTCAGTTCACACATCATGGAACACTGAAACTTCAAATGGAGATGCTATCCAGTGTTGTGTTGCTCCTGCTGTTGGAAAGAGAATTCCTAAGCAAAAAAAGTGTGGATACTGCATATGAAATCCATCTTCTCTTAGCCACCTGTCCAGCCAGCAAGTACTCAAGGTGCACACAGAAGACAGTGACTACTCATCACCTTGACACTTTTAGCTGTCTGCTCTGCACAAACCTCACTATAGTCTGTGGAGACTTCAAGAAAAAAATGGAGTGTCTGCATTTCACCACCAAATCCTTTAAAGGTATAAGGGAGGTAACATAACAGCTGTTATTAACCGGAGTTTCAGAACATCAGAATTCCAGATTAATTATTCAAACCAACAAGCAGTATTTTGATCGCACAGTACATCTACTCCAGAACAGCTTGTAATAAAAAGCAATATCCAACATCCTGCAGCAAGAGAAAATCTGCAAGAGGTTATGGTCTGTGCAATACAGGTACTAAAAATCTCCAATGCTAAACTTATTCTTGACTTGAAAAACTCTGCGTATGAGGAGTACTTAATTTCATTAAGTTTTCTTTGTTATCATCATGGTAGTGTGGCAGAATTTACCAGGCTACTGGTCTATGCCATCAGGACATGCGCTTATAGCAATTTTGCAGGACCACACTAGTAAATTTCTTGATGTATCAATGAAACTGTAAGGACTCAACAGTTAAAAATATTCCAAATCCAGGAGGCTTTTTGCATTATAATTAAAAGCTTTGTAGTGACAAAAAATCCCAAATTCTTAAGACACCAAAACCGTATTAAAAAATAAATAAATAAATAAATAAATAAATAAATAAATAAATAAATATATGAAAAAAGAAAACACACATACGCAAAAAAACCCCAATAAACCCTCCCCCAAAAAGAAACAACCAGGAAAAACACCTCTGGGCTTTACAAACGCAGAAGCTTTCTTCAAATGCAGGTAATAAGGTTCACCATTCCCTTCGTATCACAATTATAAGCACTAACCCCCCTCCTAAAATTAAACTCACTCCCAAACCTTTACAGGAGCCTTTTGGGAGCAGGCGAAGTACTCATTTTACGGTGGGGCCAAAGAATACGGGTTAGGCCGGGGCCTGGGAGCGGACTGAGGGCAGGGCAGCGCAGCCCCGGCCTCCCCTCTCACCCAGCGCTAACCCTGCCCGGCGCCCCCAGCCCACCGCCCGCCGAGCCACGACCGAGTCCTGCCGCTGCGCCAAACCCGGGCTGCTCTCGGCGCTGCCCCGACAAAGGAAAGAAACACCGCACTCCCAACGTCTCGGAACAGCAAAAGAAAGAAAGAAGGAAAAAAAAGAAAAATGAACCAAATCGCCCTCACTAAGCCCTCCCTCAAAAGCAGGTCTCTTTTCACCAGACCTAACGACGGCAGCCACCCTTCCCCCACCACGAAGCCACCTCTCATTGTCGTCGCACCCAAATGGGACCCATAACCCCCACCCCATATGAACTCACACGCCCGCCTCCCCCATTTTCCAGTTTGTGCCGTGCCCCTTTACTGGTCGCCAGAAGGGAAACGCGGCTCGCGGGCCGCGTTTCCCTCCTCGCAGCCTTGCACGCACCTTCCAGAAACAAGCTGTCTCTGCAGCCGCCGCCGCCGCCGCCACCGGCCATCTTCCCGCTGCCGCGCAGCGCTCCCTCACTCCATCGCCCAGCGNGAGGGCACGGAGCGCGCCGCGCCGCCGCCCCTCTCCTCCGTGAGCGGCGCTGGCCTGCCCGACCTGCGGCTCGCCCGCCGCGGGGGCCGCCGGCTTTCCCGGCCCCGGGACGATAAAATGGCCGCAGCAGCGCTGCGCCCCGCAATACCTCGGGCTCTCCCGCTCCCTCCTCGATCAGCCTGGAGGCAGCAGCTTTTGGGCAACGAGGAGATGGCTCGGATAAAATGAATGAAGTTAGAGGAACGCGGGAGTCCATGGCGGAGCGCTGGGCCTCTCACCTCGCTCAAGCTCGGGGAAAAGGTCTTCGCAAGATTCAAAGATTCCTGTTAATCCTAAAATCTTCCGTGGCCTGATCACATTCAAATCCAAAAGTTGGATTTTGCAAAATGTACAGCGTTGCCACGCCAACTAAAGTGAAATTGCAAGTCATGGCCTCAGGTACATTTGACTTTTAGCATGTATGATTTTACATTTTAAAAAGCTCTCCCGTGAAGCCGAAATACAAAAAACATCATTCCTTTAAAAACTAAAAGACAGTTTATGACAGTCTATAGCTAGGGAAAACCAGATACTCCTTTCATCGACGTGTTCTTTAGGATTGTATTGACTCCCCCTTCCCCTCACTTTACTGCAGATTTGGGGAATTCTAATGTCTAAGGTACCTGGTTCCTAACATTTCTAAATCCTGAAAAGTGAGCTTCCAAAAATGTTTGAACTGGAGAGAACTTGCGACTGAAGTCCTAAATTAGGTAAATTAAAGCACCTAGTGAGTGTGAAGATTAAAGGCTAGAAAGAATTTGTTGTTATTTTTGTTCCTGAATGCACCTAGCTGTTTAAAATACTTTGGAGAGTGCTCAGTTTTTACACAATCGAGGCAAAAAGCGGTCTGGGAGACGACAGGAGATGTCAGACTGCTCCCCAAGTGCTATGTCACACCACCAGAGCTAGCAAGTACTTAAAAATAATCCCAAAAGCTGTAACACTGCTGGCAAATCTACGAATCTCAGTCTTCAAAGAAATCTCCTTAGAAAAAAAAAGGTTTCCTGAAAGAGAGATCACAAAATATTCTTGTTTCATTAGTAATGAGATTGACAGGAAACAATTAGGAGAAATTGGTCCCAGCTAATTACAGGGAAACCAGAAAATCTTATATTCAATAGAAACCTAATCATTAAAAAGAAAAAAAAAAAATTCAGAATCTAATTTTCAGAATTGCTCTATTGTATGTCAGAGGGTCCAGTTAGAGGGTTTACTGCTGAGGTTACAGCATTAATCCACAAAAACAAATTCTTATTGACAGTTGAGACTAGACAGATCCAGGTCTACACAATTCCACACAATTTTTTGAAAACTAAGGATTATGGGTTATGATTATGAATTATTTGAATAAATTATGCACAATNCCGCCGCCCCCGCCCATCTTCCCGCTGCCGCGCAGCGCTCCCTCACTCCATCGCCCAGCGCGGCGGCGGGGCCCGGCCCTTCCCCCGGCCTGCCCGCCCCCACTGCGGAAGGCTGGCTGGCTGACCCGCAACGGCAGCACTACCGCCGAGGCCCGGCCCTCTCCCGCCGGCGGGCCGCGCTGCCTTCCGGCCCCCGCGGAGGAGGAAGC